>NMUG010007415.1:0-12083 GCA_002855965.1 Monotropa hypopitys
ACTTGAACTCTCGGAAATTCAAAGGTGAATTTCCGGTAAAAGAAGAATGCACAATCCCCAATTCCCGCAAAACATAGCCCAACTCCTGGTAAAACCAAGTGTAAATTAGAGGGAAATCAGTTCTGGACATTCCCGGCATTTATCGGAGTATTCACGGGAGTTTTGGAAGCTTTCCTGGGATTTTTCTGCTGTGCTGAAACCGGCTGCATGACCGGACCAAGGGCCGGCTGCATGAGTGATCGCACCAGTCCTTCTACCAGTGGATCCACCGGTCGCGCAAATCTGTAGAAAACAAAAAATTGGGTTTGATTGATTTAGGGCATAAATGTTTAAATTGATTTCAAACAAATAATTTATGTTGTATAAGAATTGTATACGAATTGTTTTGCACAAATTTCGTGGGTCAAAAATGGTGTATTTTAAATCCAATTGAATTGTCGCATTCATTTTCCCATTTTTGGCAAAATGGCTTTCTGAGACAAAAGGCTGTGTCTGAATTCGATTTCACACTTTTGGTTGCTAGACTCTGTGTTGCTCCAGTATGGCATTGCTTACAATGTCATTGTCTCAGTAGCTCAGACCTTTATATACATGTCTTGGAAAACTCATGGACATCTTTAAAAATAGAGGGCCAATAAAATCCACTTTGCAAAACTTTGGCCGCCGTCTTTATTCTGCTAAAATGTCCCCCACATTCGAGAGTGTGACAAAATATCAAAATAGCATGATATTCACTCTTAGGTACACATCGATGAATTACTTGGTCATGGCAATATTTAAAAAGTTGTGGGTCCTCCCAAAAGTAATTCCCGATTTGCGAAAAGAATCGCTCCTTATCTTGCCGGGACCAATGTGACGGTATATCGCCCATGGCTAAGTAATTTCAAATATATGCATACCAAGGCAATGGGGCCTGGTTTATAGTGAAACGTTGCTCATCGGGGAATGTGTCCCGAATTAGCATTGTATTGCACAGTGAGTTAACTTGAATGCGGGATAAGTGATTCGCAACCGAGTTCTCTGTTCCCTTTTGTCTCTTATCTCTAAATCGAATTCTTGAAACAAAAGAATCCATCGAATTAAATATGGTTTGGTGTATTTCTTTTGTAGCAAGTGCCTCAATACCGCATGATCTGTATACACAATGACTTTGGACCCTAAATGTCACGCCCCGGATTTTCAAACCATTTTTTAAATCATTTAATAAATGGGGAAACAAACGTGGTTCATAGCAATTTGAAATAAGTCTAAGTACCCAAGCATCCCATTGCACATAAACCTGAAAATACGAGAGTGAATGCGGAAATAAACATAAAGTCCAACACATAGAAGTAGGGAGAGAGAGAAAAGTTTAGTTATTACAAACCACCACTCCTATTATAACCCAAAGGGGCTAATTTGAAAATAAATAAAAATGCATAAGTCTTCCAAGGAACTCAAAACCTCAATGTGCTCCAAAATCATCCATGAGAGGTTTTTTACCTGCAGAGTCCAAAAAGAAAGGCATATCATGCTAAAGTAGGGAAATCTATCAACTAGCATGTTCTAGACTAGCGTGAACAAGTGTGTAAATGTACAGAATGATATAAACAATATGCATGAGATAATGCAAGGCAATGATCTGACTTCTACAATGTGACTCTACAAGCCAACATAAAGGTGAGAGTGTTTACCAAGGACACTAAAATCAAGCATCCATATAAGTGTGCATTACACTTTCATTTCCATATCCATGTTCTATTTGCGAATTCATGGTGATTTCAATGTTTGCAAGATATCATATGTAAAGTGATTCCATTTCAAGTATAATCCACAAGTGTTTTAATGTCAACCTCGATAAATCCCGGGATCCCTAAAGATCAAGTTCATCCCGCATTTATCGATAGCTCACAAAATAGTATGAATCCCAGAATCCCTAAAAATCAAATCCATTCCATATTCATCCAATTATCATTGTAATGTTGATAGGGTAAGGATGAGATAGTGGCTCGTCAACACACTAATCCAACCTAATCCGTCTTTCCCAAAGGCCGTTGGGAGGGCTCACGTTGCCCCCATTGTGCACAATGTTGTGGGTGGAGCGACCACCCGGGAATCCCTAAAAATCAAGTCCATTCCCGCATAAGAACATATCAATCCCACATCGTTGTTACAAGTCATCCAAACCCAGGAATCCCTAAAAATCAAGTCCATTCCCGTTGATAATTGTGTCAAGGTCAATCATTGTTTAAGGGTCCATGTGGTCACGATTTATTTCATTTCGTTCTATTTACAATTTCCAATTTACGCAACATGAGGAAATGTGCGACCAGTTTTTTTTTTGAAACATGACCCATACTCAAAACCCATCTGTTAAGCCTTATTTAGGCCCAATTGCATGTATCCAAACTCAATTTGATGAAAAGACTATCAAATGACCCAAAGCCCTAATTTGTAAAATATGGTTCATGCATGGATTTTGGGCTTTTCTTGTAGGTGTTCACAATATGAAATTAGACATTATACAATATGCATATGATCATAAGAACTCTAATAAACCCATCAATTTCATGATTGAAACACAAACCCTAGGTCAATTTGACCCAAACATGTGACATACGAAATTTGTGTAAACGAACTAGATTCCAAGAGAGAATAGGGTATTTGTTCTTCACTGTCACCCGATTTAACTTTCGATAGTCAATGCATAGCCGCAACGAACCGTCCTTCTTCTTCGCAAATAAAGCTAGCGCACCCCAAGGTGATGAACTAGGCCGAATGAAACCTAACTCGTACAGCTCCTGTAACTGGGACTTCAATTCCCGCAACTCTGCCGGCGCAAATCGATACGGTGGTACTAAAATCGGAGACGTACTAGGTAACAGGTCAATAGAGAATTCCACCTATCGCCTAGGTGCCAAATCAGGTAACTCTGCTGGAAAGACACTCGAGAACTCGCAAAAAACTAACGGTAACTCCCCACGCTGAGAAGAATCATCGTCAAGGCTAAGACTGGCAAGCATACAACTAACTGAATCGCGCTCCCTCGGATAGTACAAACAAGAATCAACAGACTCCTTCTTGTCGCCATACACGTAGAAATAGACTCCCTCTGGAGAGAATACCTGCACTCGGCGTCGATGACAGTCGATATTGGCATGGAAGGTAGACAACCAATCCATCTCTAGAATGAGATCAAAACCGGACATACCCAGAACAATAAAGTCGAATGTGAAACAGTGGTCCTCTAAGGTAAACTCGCAATCTCTACAAACTCTATCCAAACGGACACGGCCTCCAATAGGAGTATCAACGAACAATGGTGGATCCAGAACATCCAAATCGAGCTCTAACGCACGTACAAAAGATGCAGCAAGGAAAGATTGCGATGCAGCGGATCAAAGAGTACACTGGCCCACGAATTGTAAACAAGAAACATACCACGAACAACAGATGTCTCTGGCTGCTGGTGAGAAGTCGATGGCGAAAAAACTGCTGGAATGGCAAAAGCCCTACTATGGGTCGTCGGACCCTGCTAATAACCGCCCCTCGGCTAGAACTGCTGTGATGGCCTGGCAGGAGTCACAACCCCGCCAATACGAGAAGCCTAGACAGAAACTGCTGGTCCTGACTGCTGAGAATGCTGATGTCTGCTCCGCTGCTGCTGCTGCTGCTGTGGTGGCCTCGCATCACTATGATCACTACCCCTTCCTGGGCAATATCTAACCATATGACCCACCTGACCGCAATCACAGCAAGTTGGTGCTCTACAATCAACTCTCACATGCCCTGGCTGTTGGCATTGATGACATACTATCGGACTCTGTACCGAACCTGAACTGGCCTGAGACCGCTGGCCTCTAGAGAAACGGGACTGCTCTCGCTGTCGCTTTCTCCCGAAACTGCCTGAAGATGAGCTGGAATTAGAAACCTGCCTGCGCAGTTCCCACACTTTCACTTCCCTCTGCTGATGGTCTCTTTTGAGCTCAACAGCCCTCGCACAATCAACTATGTCGGCAAAAACTCGAATGCGCTGACTCATCACGAGTCGTTGAACTGAAGGGTGAAGACCCTTCTTGAACCTCTTACACTTTCGCTCCTCTGAACAAATCAAATCAGTAGCAAATCGGGATAGTGCCTGGAATCGCAACGCATATTGGGACACAGTCATCGTGTCCTGCTCAAGTCTCTCGAACTGCTCTCGCAAATTTTCCCGATAGCTCTCAGGGAAGTACTGGCTCTCGAAAACTGTCTGAAAATCTGCCCAAGTCATCGAACGGATAGGATCCAGAATGGCCTGTGGATCAGCATCTCCACTGGCGAGTAGACTAACGTGCCTCATCTCAAGTACAGAACTCCACTACTGATTGGCCTTGCCCGTCAGCTGGTAGGTGGCGAAAGAAACTCTCAACTTGTCCTCCATTATATCTAAGGTGTCCAATACCTTCCGGACCTCAAACAACCAATGGTCAGCCTCAAGTGGATCACCCTCTCCATTGAACTTTGGAGGATCCATGCACCTGAATTCCCTAAGTGCCTCAATCGTGCGGTTGCCCGCATTCTCCCTAGGTGCTGCAAACCCTCTACTGGCTTCGACCATGGCGGCCGCAAGCTCTCGTGCGAACTGACTAGGAGCGACAAGCCCTTCGAAACAGGAACAGGAATAACGGGAGGTGCATCCTCCTCCACACCCACTCGATGATCGTCAACCTCTTCGCTATACGCATCCTGAACATCGTTCCTACAGCCTCTTCCCAAAGCAATATTGCGACGTTGAGGCATTCTACAAAAGATCACGAATACAATAAGAGTAGAGTGTAAGACAAGGCTCAAGTAGACAGTTCGATCAACAAAGTAAGGCTAAATCGGAAAGAAGTAAGTTCAACGATATCAAGAATAGATTCTCATGGTCAATGGGATCGATAAATGAGGCTATAACCCAAGAATGGAACAATGCACATGTATTACTTCTCTAACTGACACCAACCTATGGATCATTATCAATGCATGCTCAAATGTTCACACACACATGCTAGATGGTGCAAATTTTAAACTCAATGCAACCCATAGAGACTAAGAGTCTCCCCAAAGGCCTAAGTTTTCGAAATCGAAAGCTCTGATACCAAGTTGTCACTCCCCGGATTTTCAAACTATTTTTTTGAAATCATTTAATAAATGGGGAAACAAACGTGGTTCATAGTAATTTGAAATAAGTCTAAGTACCCAAGCATCCCATTGCACATAAACCTGAAAATCCGAGAGTGAATGTGGAAATAAACATAAAGTCCAACACATAAAAGTAGGGAGAGAGAGAGAGAAGTTTAGTTATTACAAACCACTACTCCTATTACAACCCAAAGGGGCTAATTTGAAAATAAATAAAATTGCATAAGTCTTCCAAGGAACTCAAAACCTCAATGTGCTCCAAAATCATCCATGAGAGGTTCTTTACCTGCAGAGTCTAAAAAGAAGGGCGTATCACGCCAAAGTAAGGAAATATTTATCAACTAGCATGTTCTAGACTAGCGTGAACAAGTGTGTAAATGTACAAAATGATATAAACAATATGCATGATACAATGCAAAGCAATGATCCGACTTCTATAATGTGACTCTACAAGCCAACATAAAGGTGAGAGTGTTTACCAAGGACACTAAAATCAAGCATCCATATAAGTGTGCATTACCCTTTCATTTTCATATCCATGTTCCATTTGCGAATTCGTGGTGATTTCAATGTTTGCAAGATATCATATATAAAGTGATTCCATTTCAAGTATAATCCACAAGTGTTTTAATGTCAACCTCGATAAATCCCGGGATCCCTAAAGATCAAGTACATCCCGCATTTATCGATAGCTCACAAAATAGTATGAATCCCGGAATCCCTAAAAATCAAGTCCATTCCGTATTCATCTAATTATCATTGTAACGTTGATAGGGTAAGGATGAGATAGTGGCTCGTCAACACACTAAACCAACCTAATCCGTCTTTCCCAAAGGCCATTGGGAGGGCTCACGTTGCCCCCATTGTGCACAATGTCATGGGTGGAGCGACCACCTCGGGAATCCCTAAAAATCAAGTCCATTCCCGTATAAGAACATATCAATCCCACATCGTTGTTACAAGTCATCCAAACCCAGGAATCCCTAAAAATCAAGTCCATTCCCGTTGATAATTGTGTCAAGGTCAATCATTGTTTAAGGGTCCATGTGGTCACGATTTATTTCATTTCGTTCTATTTACAATTTCCAATTTACGCAACATGAGGCAATGTGCGACCAGTTTTTTTGAAACATGACCCATACTCAAAACCCATCTGTTAAGCCTTATTTAGGCCCAATTGCATGAATCCAAACTCAATTTGATGAAAAGACTATCAAACGACCCAAAACCCTAATTTTTGAAATATGGTTCATGTATGGATTTGGGGCTTTTCTTGTAGGTGTTCACAACATGAAATTAGACATTATACAATATGTATAGGATCATAAGAACTCTAATAAACCCATCAATTTCATGATTGAAACACAAACCCTAGGTCAATTTGACACAAACATGTGACATACGAAATTTGTGTAAACGAACTAGATTCCAAGAGAGAAGGAGAGAAAGCATAGCCTAAAACCTTACTAGAGATGGATATCCCCTACCTTTTGAAGCTTGGAACAAACCCTAGAAATTTGGATTCGGTAGATGGCAAAGCTATATAGCTTGTTGGATAGCCCTTGGTGTGTAGAACACCCTTTTCTCCTTGAGATTTCTTCAAAAAAATCCTTGGAAGGCTCTTGATGTTTAGAGAGAAGAGAGAGGATTTGAAGGGGAGAGAGTAGGGAGGTAGAAAGAGAGTTAGAAAATGTGTTATGAACACATTTAGGGCCAAAATCGTGTATACGTTTGAGTGGGTTGGGTTGGAAATGACCAAAATGCCCATACTTAAAATCTGGAAAATCTTCTCTCCGTGTAACTGTAACCGGCTGCGCTACTAGTTGCGCTACTGCCGGTAGTTTGCTCAATTCTCTACAGACACGCAAGCGTAACCGGTTGCGCCCCAAAATTGCGCTACTGGTTGCGCTAGGCTCAATCAGAAACTAAAATTCTGCTATCGAACGGTTTTGAGCCTAACTCCTTCATTCGAACTCCGATTGACGTGATTCAAGTTGTGTTGGATTCGTAATCGAATCCTCTACCATATCCTAGGGTCCACCTCAAAATCGCGACGAGATTTTGAGACAAAAACTAAATCAAGATTTATAATTTGATTCAAAAGCCAATAAAATTCCGAAAAATATAACTTGAAAATACAGATCGCTATACTAAAAGATATGACCGAAATTTATCAAGCGCAAAGACAATGGCAAGAAACTATTTTTCCATAGTTGTGTAATTTAATTGTGCATCGGAAAGAGTTTTACTTGCGTAATAAATGACATGAGACATTTAATCAACTTTTTGTCCTAATACCGCTCCTATGGCATAATCGGATGCATCGCATATTATTTCGAATAGGAGGGTCCAATTTGGAGATTTCATGATGGGAGCCGAGGAGAGAGCATTGCGAAGCTTTGTGAAGGCTTCCATGCATTCTTTGTCAAATACAAACGGAGTATCCTTTGAAAGAAGGTCACAAAGGGGCTTGGCAATTTTCAAAAAATCACGAATGAACCGGCGATAAAAACCGGCATGCTCTAAAAATGTCCGAATTTGTTTAACCGAGGAAGGTGGAGGTAGTTTAGAAATCAAATCTACTTTCACTCTATCTACCTCCATCCCCTTATTGGATACCACGTGTCCTAAAACGATTCCCTCCCGGACCATAAAGTGACTTTTCTCCCAACTTAACACCAATTTCTTTTCTTTACGATATTTCAACACCTCACTTAAACTCTCCAAACAATCCTCAAATGTTGTCCAAAATAGAAAATTCGTCCATAAAAACCTCAAGAAACTTACGTATCATGTTCGAAAAAATTTAGATCATGCACCTATGGAAAGTAGCCGGTGCATTGCACAAACCAAACGGCATTCGCCGATAGGCATAAGTGCCGAATGGACATGTAAAGGTGGTTTTCTCTTAGTCCACCGGATCGACGGATACTTGGTTATGTCCGGAATAACCATCTAAGAAGCAATAGTACCCTTGACATGCAAGACGTTCTAAAAATTGATCTATGAACGGTAAAGGAAAATGTTCCTTCCTCGTCATTGTATTCAATTTTCTATAATCAATACACACTCTCCACCCCGATCGTGGCTCAAGTGGGAACAAGTTCATCTTTCTCATTTTTGATAACGGTTATGCCCGACTTCTTAGGTACTACTTGTGTTGGTCTTACCCACTTGCTGTCCGCAATGGGGTAAATAATGCCGCATCAAGTAGTTTGACTACCTCTTTTATTACGACTTCCTTCATATTCAGGTTTAACCTTCGTTGCATCTCTCTTGACGGTTTGGCATTGTCCTCTAAATTTATTCGATGCATGCAAATAGACAGATCAATGCCTTTAAGATTGGAAACTAACCACCCTATGGCTTCTTTATTTTTTCTTAACTCCTCAATTAGTCAACCTTCTTGCAAAGGGGATAGGTCATACGCTATGATAACTGAGAGTGTCTCGTGAGTCCCTAAAAATACATATTTGAGGTGAGCCGGTAAAAGCTTCAAGTCTAGCTCGGGTGGAACCTCTAAGGATGGTGGGGTCGGCGTACTAGCTAGTTCGGGTAAAGACTCAAATTGAGATACCCATTTTGGAGGTGCACCATCTAAAAGCAAATTGACATCCTCTATGGAGTGGTCAATATCAAAATCATCATACACAAAATGTGCCAAACATGCCTCCAAAGGGTCGATCGTGAGAATGTAAAACATGGCATCTTCTACCATCTCATCTATCACATCTATGGCATAGCAATCATGGTCATCCCCAACAAGTGGGTACTTATTTGGATAATAGACATTCAATTTGATAGTCATATTTCCAAAGGTAACTTTCATCTCCCCACTTCGAACATTGATATTTGCATTGGCGGTAGCCAAGAAGGGCCGACCAAGAATAACGGATGTTTGCTTCTTACGAGTTATAATTGGCTCGACATCTAAAACCACAAAGTCGGCCGGAAAGTAGAACTCATTCACTTTTACTATGACATCCTCTACCATTCCTCTCGGGATTTTTACAGAACGATCAGCAAGTTGAAGGGTGATAGTAGTTGGTTTCAATTCTCCAAGTTCAAGTTGTTCAAAGACAGAGTAGGGAATCAAATTCACACTCACACCCAAATCAATTAATGCTCTGTCAATATAATGAGGTCTAAGGATCAGATTATTTCCTTGATTGTGATCCCTCCAAGAAAAGTTTGGATGATTCCTTCACCCCGGGTTGTATGTGTTGGAAAATGGATTATTATTACACGGATTTTGAGGTGCTTGATTATTGTGGTAACTTTGGTGGTTGTAATGCCCTTGTGCGGCATTCACTTGTTCCTCTACAAATGCAGGAAATCGAGGTGCCTCGGGACATTCCGTGATATAATGGGCCGGGCTTACGCATAGAGCACAAGCCTCCTGAAATATCACATTTTGTGATTTAGTCATGCCCAATGTCAAAAGTTTATCATCTTTCTTGGACAAAGATGAAACTTGCTTCGCTAGGTCATGGGAGGGTTGAATCTCATATGAGACCATTGGTTTATTAGGGGTGGTAGGGGCTTTCACATGACCTCTAATAGATTTGATCAAGTATTGGAGAGATTCTTCTAACTCCTCAAGGTGGTCCCAAGCAACTCCCACATCTTTTGACATAAGAGAGCCTCCGCATGAAGCATCCAAAAATAGCCTTTGATTATCATCTAAACTCAAGTAAAAATTCTGCACTAATTGCCATTTTGGTATGTCATGATGGGGACACTTTCTCAGTAAATCTTTAAATCTACCCCAAGTCTCAAACAATGTATCCTCGTCCAATTGTCTAAAATTTCCAATTTGTGATCTTATTTCCAAGGTGCGTATCATCGGGGAAAATTTTCTTAGAAAAACCGCTTGAAGGCCATCCCATGTAGTAATGGAGTTGGCCGGTAAGGTTCCAAGCCAATGTTTTGCTTGGTCCCTCAACGAAAATGGAAACAAGATCATTTTTAAAGTATCGTGACCAAAATTATGAATTCGTAAAGTTGAGCATATAGCTGTGAATTCTTCAATATGTTGATACAACTCCTCTTGAGAAAGCCCATTAAATTATGGTAAATTTTGAATTGTACTCGGCTTAATATCATAGTTTACGGCCGCAATTTCAGGAAGAACGATGCATGTTGGTGTATTATATGTGGATGGTGTGAAGTGAGCATGCTTTGGGTCTTGTGCAAGTTGGTCTCCCACAGTTACCGGATGGTCACTATCGGGATTCGGCTCAATCGGTGGGTTAAGTATTCTTAAATAATCCGACTCTTTTATGGCAGCAAGGATATCCTCCACGTTAGAGTCGTCTGTTACAGTAGGTAGACTCAACGACCGTCAACCGAGCATACACTAAATACTTAAATAAACTAAAACAAAAAATGAAAAGAAATCAAAATGGAAAACAATCAAAACTAATTGACTCTTGCCAAATTGTCCCCGACAATGGCGCCAAAGTTTGACCGCGTCGTTTGGGGTCAAGATTATATTTATAAAATTTGATAATTAACACTATTCAATTAGAACAATGGTAAGCACGAGTGTAGATCCACAGGGACAATAATGGTTTGAGTCTAATCGCTTTCAAAAGTTTTCTAAAATGATTTGTAAAATAATGAGAGTTGGATTGTGGGTTGTTTTGAAATTAAATTAGCGAACATGAAAATAAAAACAAAATACTTTAAGATTGAATTTAAATTAAGAGAAAGAGATCTAAGGATCTAGCTCCGGTTAGTCCTTACGATAGTATTATACATGCATGTGGAATCTTGATATAACCTAAGTCTAGGTAGGAGTGATCAAGTCCTAGCAAAACGAAGGGTAAAAGACACACAAACCTAGATTGGCACGGATTATCTTTGTAGCACGATTTGTGTCTCCAATCTGAGATATTCTCGTATGTGCACAAACCTTCTTGCGAGAATAAACTGTCTCAAAACTAAGAGATCGCGGTTTATCAATGAAAATGAAGTATGAAAGGCATTTGCTCTAGAACACAAATTAATTACAAGATTAAATAAACATTAAAATATATAATCCGTTCATACAAACAAGAGTTACCTGACATGTGCAACACATATCAATCAGGAGGAACCTCGCCCTTCCCCTAGAGAATGAGTCTAGCCGGACATGGATCCCACAAGTCGAGAACTCATCCGGCTGGAATCCATGGAGTTGAAAGGGAGGAAGAAGAAGAAGATTAAAGTGGTGGCTAGGGTTCTTAGCCTCCCAATGCCTAGAAAGTAATTAGAGAATGAATGCCCTCAATGATTACATACTTAACCTTATATACTTAAGAACTAATTAATTCAAAATAAAATGAAAACACAGCTGAAACAACTCGCCCCGTCCGGACCAGAGGTCCCCCCATCCAGACCAAGTATATACTCATCGATGTCCATGCTTTCTGGTCGCTTGTCCGAAATGCTCGTGTTCCTCGTCCAGACGGCGGTTAAGTCCTGTCTGGACTAGACCATTTTTCATCCGGACCAAGCTCCTGTGTATATTCCTATAGCTTTCTACTGGCTCGTCCAGATTGCCCAGATCCCTTGTCCGGACGACGATGGGTTGCAGGCAGATTTTTAGTTTGTTTTGATGCCATCGTGCTCCAAGGTTTCGTTCCTCTTGCTCCTAAGTCTTCAATGCCATTCTCACTATGCCTTTGTCTCTATTTCAAGCACTTGGATCATTATTTTCCTGAAACACAAAACACTACAAAAATATCAAATAAAAATGGATCGGGACCGATAATATCCAAGTTACAACGTATAATTAGGTGCTTTTAGGCACCTATCACAGATACCGTGTCTCTGCATCCAGTAGAGTTTTTCTAGAGTAATACACCGGGAGATGGTTCTACCCCTCTTGTCGTACCAAGACCGAACTGACTGAGTGTCGTGAGACAGCAATGTAGAGGAATAGCTCCTCATAC
>NMUG010007416.1:0-12083 GCA_002855965.1 Monotropa hypopitys
TTTACAATATAGATCATTTCTCAAAAGTGCAAGTAAGTGACTTTTCAATGCTTTCCAAAACTTTTTTCCTCATTATATATATATTATCTCAAAATGTGGTTTTCCAACATATCTTTCACAATTACACTTCCATCAGATCTAATATTGATCCATCTCTATCATAAGATCGAATAAAAGATCTTTTCACATTTCCCTTTCTTTTCCTTTCTTTGCATTCCATTTATACATAATATGAATATAATACTAATATAGCCAAGGGTCATTCAAATCCGTTGACTAACGTTATTCCAAATCTGTTACCCAAATAAAACATCCCTGATGAATACACAGGTGAATGAGTTTTCGGGGGCCGCTCCTCTCCTAGCGGTAAGGATAAGTATATATATATATATGACACCCAACATTATTAGCCCAGGGCCAAGGCTGTCACCCCACATTGACCCGGAGCCAAGGTCTTTTTCAGTCACCCAACATTATTAGCCCAGGGCCAATGCTTCAAGACTATAATAGATATGATAGCTCTGACAAAATATTTTTTAAAGTGTAAAATGCAAACCATTTTCCATATTCTTCCTTATTTCCATCTTCCTCAATATTTTGCACAAAAATCAGATTTCCATATTTCTCTCTTTAAACATTATTTCATATGTGGTGCCTTTCTCAAATCCTTTTCAAAACTCAGACTTTATAGAATAACCTTTATTATGATTTACTATCTTATTTATAAAGCTCTTAAAATATACTCACAGAGATTAAGCGACATTCTTTCCTTTTTCAGCGGCTGTGGATGGTGATGGATCCGAACCTATTTAAAACAATAATATTTAATTAGAACATAGAACATTTGTTTAATGAAATATTCTGTTTTTACAAAATTCCATGATTTTTCTCATTTTCTGCTCAAAATCTGAATCTGCTCATTTTTATAAAAACAGCTTAGATATCGGTATCTTAGACATGCTAAGATATCGGTATCTAAGAGTATCCAAGATACCGGTTTGAAAAACATTGAGATATCGGTTTTTGACATTTTTGCAAGATATCGATTTCTTTGTTTTTAAGATATCGGTTTCTGGTCAATACATGAAGATATCGATTTCTGACATTTAAAGATACTGCTGAAGATGAATACTAAGATACCGGTATCTAAGGGACCAAGATACCGGTTTCTTGGGACAACTCAGGATATCGGTTTCTGAGGGTCTCAAGGTACCGCAAGCCAGACCGACTAAGATACCAGTATCTAAAGATGCTAAGATACCGGTTTCTAAGGAGAAACTCAAGGTACTGGTATCCAAGGTCTCAGATACCGCACAACCTCATTACTGAGATACCGGTATCTAGAACATCGAAGATATCGGTATCTAGGGCTTGATGCAGACCTTCGAGACAGACAACAATGAAGTTCTGGGGGGTCCAAAATCTTCAAAACTTAACCAAAATCGATGAGATAAATTGCTATGAATTCCTAAGGATGAACACAACCTATTACATAAGTTGAAATCTAAAAAATACCTCGATTGGTGGTGTTTAGAAAATGAATTAGGATTTGCGAAGGAGGGGTTTCTTGGATCAGCAACTATTCATCATCTTCTTTGTTGAATTCATCGAATTCGAGCTACTCTAATCCTTACAGCAATACTCCTAAGCTCTACAACCTTCTTCTAACTCTCAATGGACCTTTTTCTTGCTCTCAAAATTGAATTTGGAATTTGCAGTGGGTTGGGAGAATTTTGGGGGTTCTGATACAATTATGGGTTGAGTATACATATTGCCTAGCATTTTAATGGCAGCTAATAGGACAATTCCCAACACCTAAATCTCGGTTTGGCTCCAGTCAAAACTTAGGAAAACTAATACATTCAATATACTCGTTTCCAAAGATACAGGCCCTTCGACTTCTCCGCCGTCTCCCAAGTAGCTTCTTCTACTGAGTGATTGTGCCACAACACTTTGACCAAAGGAATGGTTTGGTGCGTAGCACTTGATCTTTTCTATCAAGAAGTTAGACTGGTTCCTCAACATAAGACAGATCTTCTCGAATTTCGATCGGCTCTATGGCTATGACATGGGCTGGGTCAGGTAGATATTTCTTGAGCATTGAAACATGGAATACATTGTGAAGACGCGATAGATTTACTGGCAAATCAAGCCGATAAGCAGTACCACCAACGCGATCTAAAATTTCAAACGGACCAACATAACGCGGACTTAGCTTCCCTTTCTTGCTGAATCTCATAACTCCCTTCCACGGCTAAAATTTAAGACAAACCCAATCTCCCTTCTCAAACTCTAAGTCTCTTCTTCGATTATCTGCTAACTCTTCTGCCTACTCTGGGCTATCTTTATCTTATCACGGATTATCTTGATTTTATCTATTGTTATTTGAATGATTTCTGGTCCTAACAATTTTCTTTCCCCTGCTTCAGCACAACAAATAGATGTTCTATACTTTCTCCCATATAACGCTTCATACGGTGCCATTTCGATCATAGCTTGATAACTATTATTATACGCGAATTCCATAAGCGGCAATAAATCATCCCAACTCCCCGAAAATTCTAAGACACACGCTCACAACATATCTTCTAGGGTTTGAATGGTTCTTTCTGATTGTCCATCAGTCTGCGGATGAAACGCTGTACTGAATTTCAAAGCAGTTCCCATAGCCTGCTGAAGACTCGGCCAAAATCTCGATGTGAATCTCAGGTCTCTATCAGATACTATAGATAATGGGGCTCCATGAAGTTTTACGATTTCATTAACATATAACACAGCTAACTTATCAAGGATGAACGAAACTTTGACTGGAAGAAAATGAGCTGACTTAGTCAATCTGTCGACAATCACCCATATAAAATCGTGGCACTTCTGCGTTCGCGGTAAACCCAAAACAAAATCCATTGTGATATTATCCCACTTCCATTCTGGTATTGACAATGACCCTGCAGGACGCTGATGCTCCGCCTTCACTTGCTGACAAACTAAGCATCTCGATACAAATTCTGCAATCTCTCTCTTCATATCAAACCACCAATAGTGCTCCCTCAAGGCTCGGTACAATTTGGTACTGCCTGGGTGCATGATGTAGGCTGAACTGTGAGCTTCTTCCAAAATCTCCCTCTTCAAAATCTTATCTTCAGGGATGCACAACCGATTTCCCAACAATAAAGTTCCATCATCACGCAGTATAAAATCTGTTCGATCTCCCTTCTTCACCTCTTCCACAATCTTCTGCAACAATAAATCTTCCTTCTGAGCTTCTTGGATTCGCTCAATCAACAACGGCTTCAAGGTTAGGGTTGCTAATAAGGCTCCATTATCTTTCATTCCCAATTCCACTCTCAACGATTTCAAATCAGAAATTAAATTCGATCTAACACCCTTCATACACGATAATCTTCCAAACGACTTCCTGCTCAAAGCATCCGCTACTACATTAGCTTTGCCTGGGTGGTAAAGAATGGTACAATCAAAATCTTTGATCAGTTCCATCCATCTTCGCTGCCTTAGATTGAGATCCTTCTGAGTGAAAAAATATTTCAAACTCTGATGATCCGTGAAAATTTCACAAGTTTCCCCATATAAGTAATGCTTCTATTGCTTCAAAGCAAAGACAATGGCTGCTAATTCCAAATCATGAGTAGGGTAGGCTCGTTCATGTGTCTTGAGCTGTTTTGAAGCGTAAGCGACTACTCGACCTTGCTGCATTAGGACACATCCCAAGCCCTGATGTGAAGCATCACTATAAATGACAAAATTCCCGGATTCCGTTGGAATAGTCAACACAGGCGCGGACACCAATCTATTCTTCAATTCCTGAAAACTCTGCTCACAATCTTCTGACCACAAAAATTTGGTTTCCTTCTGGGTTAGCTGAGTTAATGGTTTAGCAATAACAGAGAAATTCTGAACAAAGCGACGGTAATAGCCAGCTAAACCCAAGAAACTTCTTATCTCAGTTATATTTGACGGTCTCTCCCAATTAACAACAACTTCTATCTTCGCAGGATCAACAGATATACCTCCTTCCGAAACTACATGACCTAGAAAGACCACTTTATCCAACCAAAATTCTGACTTACTGAGCTTCCCATACAACTTCTTCTCTCTTAACAACTGAAGGTCTAAACGCGGATGATTCGAGTGTTCCTCCTTGCTTCGAGAATAGATTAAGATATCGTCAATGAAGACAATTATACAGGAATCAAGATACGGTTTAAACACTCTGTTCATCAGATCCATGAATGCAGCTGGGGCATTGGTCAACCCAAAAGGTAATACTACAAACTCGTAGTGACCATATCTCGTTCTAAATGCAGTCTTGGATATATCACTTTCCTTGACTTTCAGCTGATGATATCCTGACCTAAGATCAATCTTCGAGAATACTAACGCTCCTTGCAATTGGTCAAATAAATCATCTATTCGAGGTAAGGGATACTTATTCCTGATCGTGATCTTATTCAACTGCCTATAATCAATACACATCCTCATACTGCCGTCCTTCTTCTTGACAAATAGAACTGGTGCTCCCCACGGGGATACACTTGGTCTAATAAAGCCTTTCTCTAACAAATCTTGCAATTGGGTTTTCAATTCCCTCAACTCTAATGGTGCCATTCTATATGGAGATATAGATATAGGAGATACACAGGGTAACAACTCTATGGTAAATTCAATTTCCCTATCGACTGGTACTCCTGGAAGATCTTCGGAAAAAACATCTGGGAATTCACTGACTATGGGTATCTCTGATATTTTGGAACTAGGAGCTCTGGTGTCTATCACATGGGCTAAGAATCCCTGACACCCCTTCATTAATAACTGACTAGCCTTCAATGCTGAGATCAAACAGGATGAAGCGATCTTCATATCGCCATAAATCTTGAATGATGGTTGGTTGGGTATGTTGATCGTCACTTCCTTACGAAAGCAATCGATAACAACATAATAGAAAGATAACATCGAAGTCCACTATATCTAAAGGCAACAAGTCTGCCGATAATATCCAGGACTGAATATGGATGTCACATCCCTTATACACAGAATCAATGATAACGACTTCACCGATAAGAGTTGATATTGCCAAATTAGGTTCTAAGGTTTCTGGAGGATAGTTCAGATTCTTTGAATATTTTAACGAGATGAACGAATGAGTGGAACCTGGGTCTATAAGAATGTAGGCTTCATTGTTATCAATAGGAAGCATACCTGTCACCACGTGACGAGAAGCCTGAGCATCATGCTCAGTAATAGCATAAACTCTTCCCTAACGATTTGCTGATGAAAATTCTCCTGGGCCTCTTCCTCGAACATTGCTTGCTGCACCTCTGCCTCTCGTAGGAGCATTCCCCACTGAAGAAGCTTCTGCCAATGGTTTGGGACATTCGGTCCTCCTGTGACCCACTTGACCACAATTGAAGCACGTGATAGCTCCCTCGAAATAGTCCTTTGCCAGATGCCCCATTCTGTTGCAACGATAACAAACCACTCCTGAGAATTGGGATCCTGCAGATCCTCTGGCCTGATAATTTCCTGACTGCTGTTGCGGCTGAATGAAAGATCCACGACGAGGAACATTGAAACCTTGCCCTCTACTAGCAAATGATCGGGAAGGCTGCGAAGATCCTCTGAAAGTCTAAGCATTCTGACCTCCATATGATCGACTACCGGATCCTCTCTGAAAAGTACCATCTGTACGGGCCTTCTTGAATTGTTCTCTGCGGCCATCAGCTTTATCTAGATCTCTTTTACAAATCTTGGCTTTACTCACCAACTGCTTGAACTCCTGCACCTCCAGTAATGCTATCCGTGTCTGAATACGGGAATTCAATCCCATCTGAAACTTCTCGCACATGTCCATCTCTGTAGATACCATAAGTGGCGCAAAACGAGATAGGATTGTAAATTTCGATACATACTCCTCCACAGATAAAGTTCCCTGCTCTAGCAACATAAACTCTCTCTTCTTCTCCACTTGATAGAAACGTGAGAAATACTTCTCATTAAATGCATCAACAAACTG
Source organism: Monotropa hypopitys (assembly GCA_002855965.1). Taxonomy (NCBI): domain Eukaryota; kingdom Viridiplantae; phylum Streptophyta; class Magnoliopsida; order Ericales; family Ericaceae; genus Monotropa; species Monotropa hypopitys. The sequence goes on from NMUG010007416.1 coordinate 6,029, forward strand.
ATTCCATTGAATAACCACTTCTGCCTCAGCTGGCACCGCCGTCAACACCCTCTTCGTAGATTCCCACCAATTCTGAGCTTCATAGGTTAGTATAAACGTTGCCAGGCGCAACTTGTCATTGTCAGCAACCTCCAAGATAAAAAATATTTTTCAGATCTTCTTCAACCAATTCTCTGCCTCCTCCTCACCCTTCGCACCAGAAACACTCGGCGGATCCATTGCTTTGAAATTCTTGAACAGAGATGCATTAATATGCACATGTGTCCTTGGCACCAGAACTTGAGGCATAGGCTGCCTCTCAAAGTACCTTGCCTGATTCTGGGCCATCTACAACATAACCTCCTGCATCTGCCTCAACGGGTCAAACTCAGCTTGACCTTCTTCCTGAACATTCCGCCTTTCCTGCCTCTGGCCCACAGAAGCCGAGGATGCATCATCACCAAACTGATGGTTTTCGCTTGCCATGATTATGTTTACAACAGAAAATAACACTTAAGAATTTTTAAATCAAATACTTTACGTCCTAAACTCTCGACGATACCCTATTTCCACCTTTCAGCTGACTCGACAGTCTACAGAACCTCTAAACCTAGAGCTCTGATATCAAAAACACATGTCACGACCCGACCCGACAATTAACAAGGTAATTACCAGATTGGCGACGTGGCAGCATCATAGGAACAGATTACAACTAAACACAACTATAAATAAAGAACTGCTAAATAAAAACTGAAACTGCTGATACCATAACTGAGTACAAAAGATAGTCTGCTGGGCTCAACAAACTGGGTATAAACATGACCCGGGCCCGAAATAACAGAAAGAACAGTACATTATCACAGAAGCCTACTACAAACTACTAAAACTGAAAAGGACAACATCTACTAACAGAAACTGAAAGTAACATCTGAACAACTCCTATAGCCTGAAAGGTGGAACTCTAACTGCGGTCACCTAAAAGCGTGTAAAAACACATCAGCATGACGGCGTGGTGAATATATAAAAGAACAGCATAAATAGTAAGTAAACATGTGACAAAATCCTTTTATTTTCAAACTCTTTTCCTTTTCTTTCCAAGTAATCTCTTTTCAAGAATAAAGTTCCTTTTTTCACAAAATCTTTACAATATAGATCATTTCTCAAAAGTGCAAGTAAGTGACTTTTCAATGCTTTCCAAAACCTTTTTCCTCATTATATATATATATTAACTCAAAATGTGGTTTTCCAACATATCTTTCACAATTCCACTTCCATCGGATCTAATATTAATCCATCTCTATCATAAGATCGAATAAAGGATCTTTTCACATTTCCCTTTTTTTTTCTTTCTTTGAATTCCATTTATACATAATATGAATATAATACTAATATAGCCAAGGGTCATTCAAATCCGTTGACCAACGTTATTCCAGATCTGTTACCCAAATAAAACATCGCTGATGAATACACAGGTGAATGAGTTTTCGGGGGCCGCTCCTCTCCTAGCGATAAGGATAAGTATATATATATGATACCCAACATTATTAGCCCAGGGCCAAGGCTGTCACCCCACATTGACCCGGAGCCAAGGTCTTTTTCAGTCACCCAACATTATTAGCCAGGGCCAAGGCTTCAAGGCTATAATAGACATGATAGCTCTAACAAAATACTTTTTAAAGTGTAAAATGCAAACCATTTTCCATATTCTTCCTTCTTTCCATCTTCCTCAAAATTTTGAACAAAAACCAGATTTCCATATTTCTCTCTTTAAATATTATTTCATATGTGGTGCCTTTCTCAAATCCTTTTCAAAACTCAGACTTTATAGAATAACCTTTTATTATGATTTACTATCTTATTTATAAAGCTCTTAAAATATACTCACATAGATTAAGCGATATTCTTTCCTTTTTCAGCGGCTGTGGATGGTGATGGATCCGAACCTATTTAAAACAATAATCTTTAATTAGAACATAGAACATTTATTTTATGAAATATTCTGTTTTTACAAAATTCCATGATTTTTCTCATTTTCTGCTCAAAATCCGAATCTGCTCATTTTTATAAAAACAACTTAGATATCGGTATCTTAGACTTGCTAAGATATCGGTATCTAAGAGTATCCAAGATACCGGTTTGAAAAACATTGAGATATCGGTTTTTGACATTTTTGCAAGATATCGATTTCTTTGTTTTTAAGATATCGGTTTCTAGTCAATACATGAAGATATCGATTTCTGACATTTAAAGATACTGCTGAAGATGAATACTAAGATACCGGTATCTAAGGGACCAAGATACCAGTTTCTTGGGACAACTCAGGATATTGGTTTCTGAGGGTCTCAAGGTACCGCAAGCCAGACCGACTAAGATACCGGTATCTAAAGATGCTAAGATACCGGTTTCTAAGGAGAAACTCAAGGTACTGGTATCCAAGGTCTCAGATACCGCACAACCTCATTACTGAGATACCGGTATCTAGAACATCGAAGATATCGGTATCTAGGGCTTGATGCAGACCTTCGAGACAGACAACAATGGAGTTCTGGGGGGGTCCAAAATCTTCAAAACTTAACCAAAATCGATGAGATAAATTGCTATGAATTCCTAAGGATGAACACAACCTATTACATAAGTTGAAATCTGAAGAATACCTCGATTGGTGGTCTTTAGAAAATGAATTAGGATTTTCGAAGGAGGGGTTTTCTAGATCAGCAACTATTCATCATCTTCTTCGTTAAATTCATCGAATTCGAGCTGATCTAATCCTTACAGCAACACTCCTAAGCTCTACAACCTTCTTCTAACTCTCAATGGACCTTTTTCTTGCTCTCAAAATCGAATTTGGAATTTGCAGTGGGTTGGGAGAATTTTGGGGGTTCTGATACGATTATGGGTTGAGTATACATATAGCCTAGCATTTTAATGGCAGCTAATAGGATAATTCCCAACACCTAAATCTCGGTCTGTCTCCAGTCAAAACTTAGGAAAACTAATACATTCAATATACTCATTTCCAAAGATACAGGCCCTTCGACTTCTCCGCCATGGTTGCATCTATAGCGGATTTCGAAGTCCAAGATATCGGTATCTTAGACTTCCAAGATATCGGTATCTGGAGCCCTTTTACTCAAAAATCTGATTTCTTATATTTTGACCCCGAAAATTTCCAGAAATTTCCTAAAATTCTTAATTAATATTTTTAAGCTTTTAAATATATTTTTGATACTTTAAATCTCCTTATTAAAGTCTTATTAATTTCTTAATTAAATGGTTAAGCTTAATTAATGGGCACAGGTTCTACATACAGTGTCCCGTCTGATACCCCCAAGGACCAAGCACTGGGGGTAGATTCGTCGCATGCCTGTTGTTCAGGGTTAGTCCTGTGTCTTCCGTCTGGCAGTTGTGTGGGATCTGATCTTTCCTTTTTCTTGCAGGCCCTATATCGTCTCCTATCTCCGGAGTTTGACATCACAGAAGCTGCTCGTGGGGGCAGTTGGGAAAGCTTGGCGACCTGCTCTTTGAGGAAGGCGATCTCAACAGTCTTCTCCCTCATCATTCTGTCCACATCGGATGCTAATTTAGAGGTGGACCCAATCGAAGGATGGGAAGAGGGAGGGTTGAGGATCTCCACAGACAGGTGGGGGGTTGCCGCGGGTAGTAGCGAAGGTAGAGGAGGGAGACCAGATAACTCTATGCTCCTAGCGGAGGGGGGTACATTAGTTCCCATAGATCAGAAGCCCTATGAAGATAAAAGAAGAACCACCAAAGATCTAGAGTTATAGTCGTCCCCAGTGGAGTCGACAATTGTGGTGGCTATTTCCTACAGATTTCCTGAGCTTCAGTTGAGTCCTTTGGCAAACGGGGGATCAGCAGTAACGCTGGGGCTTCGCGTGGGCTAACATGCAAAACCGGATCCTCCTGCTTGGCTCCTGTAAAACAAAGGTTATTGCCCATCGGTCGGTAGTGACCGGACGGGGCCTCCGAATATTAAGTTAGATTCTGTTTGAAAAGAAGAGAAAGGAAGGACTGCAGACAGAGAGGTCCGGAGAGAGGGGATTAGAAGATCCCGTTAATAGTACCTCGATGGGGTATTTATAAAGAGAACCTGACTTGGGGCCCAAGGCTGGCACATGGGTCGCGCATCACTAGTCCTTCCAGATGACATCAACCCTAGTGTTGCAAATGTTGGGCCATCTGGGCCGGTGCAGTCGGTGGGACGAGTCATTGTATGGACGATGGAGCTGCGAGTGGCCAGATAGTGCGCTTCGTCCTGTGTTACTGCTGACAGGTGGATCCTTCGCTAATCGGTCGGTCAGTCGGGTGTTGTGCCCTTGCCACAAGGAATGCTTGCGATGCTCTACTGACCGGCTCTGATTAGGTGCATAAGAGATGTTTGGAGCACCGTGAGGCTAGAGCCCTGGTTGGCTCCCTCAGATATCCAAGGAGACTGCATTGATTACCGAAGGGGCGCATGATGGACCGTCGGTCCCGTCCTTTAGTTGTGCAGGAAAGAATGTGTATGACGCTCGTGAGGCCGACGGTCCTGGATTGCTCCGTCAAGACGTTTAAGGTTTGGTCCAGATTATCCGGACGATCTGCTAGAATGGGTTCGGATCTCCCAGGTCGAAGTCCGGCCACCACACAATGCATATTAACAAGTTACATTGTATTGTAACTTGTTTATAACTTTGTTATAACTTGTCCAAAATGCAAGTTACAGTGCACTGTAACTTTACGTGTTTAGATATGTACTATATTTGTTCGAATATGTATTTTAGAAGAGTTACATAAGTAAAATAATAATTAAATTATATTTTGGACAAGTTATATTATATTTTGGACAAGTTACATTACATCTTGAATAAATTACAGTGCATTTTAGAAGAGTTACATGAGTATTACGTAATAATGGGACCTAATGAGGAACGGAAACTTATTGCCCGTGTGTTACACATCAATAAGTTCTAAAAACGGGACCGGCCACTAAAAATGCCAAAAAAGAACATGATTAAATTGGATCATGATAACAAACCATAGTAAATTAGAATATGATAAATACAAATCTTTCTTTGGATGTATTTTCTCATTTTGGTTCCTTGATTGATGTTTTTGTAGGAAAAAATATATGCCGATCTTCCAAAGAATACAATTTCATTCATTGATAAAATATACAACAGAAATGAATTACAGAAACTAAATGAAATACAAAATGCAAACGGAATCGATCTGAGCTCTGTCCTTAAAACAAATTTGCCGCCTCCAAGGGTTTTGAGGTTCGTCGGCATCTGTCTCCCAGGAGAAGACGGTCTTGGACCTACTGTCTTGGTACACCTCCAAAGACAGCATTGGCGAACTTTCTTGTGCTGAACTCTCTCTCTTTCAAAAACGAACTACAATGGAAGGTGATGCTACGGATGTGGCTTCTATTCTCTGTGTTCTTCAACCTCTCAACATGAGCTGGTATAAATACAGCAAATGAATGACTGGGATTGGATAACAAAACCTTTGATTATTTTTTAAGACCAGGTTTTTGAGGAAAAAGTTGAGGAGACATTAAATGAGCACATGTGTTAGTTTTTTCTTGGGTGGCACATGAGTTGATTGCTCATTGGGATCCTCCAACAATCATGGTTGCTCTTTGGGACCTTCCAAGAGCCATTCACCCACCGATATTTCCAACAGTTTTTGATTTGTTTGTTTATTCTTTCTTTTCTTAATGTACCCTTATCGAGTTTTTAATATTTCCTTTGCCAGTAAAATGTAAATTATTGGACTATATTTTTTTAGTTCATAAGATATTTTCCTATTTATTTTGGAACAAATGTGAAATCAAAATTGATATATGTTTGGTTAGATCTATCTATAGCCTATTGATGCAGGAAAATGTATGATTTTGAAAAAAATATAAGCAAAAATAATAGCAAACGTTGTGTATACTTATGAATATACGAGTATGAGTAAAACTTCTTTTTCATTCAATAATAATTCATTCTGCCATTGCACTAAGGTATGCAACTTATTTATAATAATTCTAAAAGTACTGAAAAGAAAAATAAATTTACTAGGAAATAAA
>NMUG010007417.1:0-12081 GCA_002855965.1 Monotropa hypopitys
TCTCCGTTGTTCTCTTATGAGGGGTATACCAGCAGCCCCCTGCCAGCCCCTCACTCCTTGTGCCCGTGAGGGCTGGTTCACCTCACCAGCGCCCGTATGGGCTCTCTTCCCCCCTCTAATCCCTTTGCTCTCAGAACTCCCTTTAGTATATCGACAATCCCTTTTCTTTTTGCCAACGGGTGGATTGTACATATCACCCAGTCTATTCTTTTCAACAATCAGACAGCCATGCCTTAATCATGAATTGGAAACCTTTTCTTTTTGCAGGACACATTTGTTTTAAGGGATTATTCTAGAAGAATTTAAATACAGGCACCTCAATTTCAAATTTTTTGCAGACCGGCAGACACACCGGTTTATACACCGGTCTAGGCACCGGTGGATCCGGTCCTTAGACCGGTCCCTAAACCGGTCCTTAGGTCGGTCCCCAGTGAACTTCTAAGATTGATTTTCTTCATGTTCTCTACCCGGAATTCAATCAATGTGGAACACTTTTATCTTCAATCAGTACCCTTTTCAATCAGTACCCTTTTAATATCATGCATAATTAATCAATTGCCTTAACATGTTCGTTCATCCATTTTAGTTCCATTTCACATATGGCATGTATTTACTATTGTAACACATTCTCCTTGAACATGTGTGTTTCAAATCATTGAACAATCTTCTAAGGGGCATTTATAAGGAAGGTATTTTATCACACATGTAGAGCCCAATCCATTCATCCTAGACATATTCATTTGATACTTAAGACATCATCAAAACACAACCCTGTCAATTTATCCTCGGTTTTATATGTTCCTACTTTCTCCGTAAACCTGTTGTACTTGAGTCGTCTTACCCTGTAGTGTGACTTTTTTCCCTGATCATTGTATTTTCCAGGACCTTATCACGAGGAAGATGATTGACAGTGGTAGAAAGGAGCATGGTCTCTACATCCTAGATCAACCGGACCAGTCAGCAAATCATTCCATCCAACTCTCAGACAGCGAAGACAATTTATGGTTGTGGCATCATCGGCTTGGACATCCTTCTTTTCATTTACTCAAGCACGTATTTCCTTCTGTTTGTTTTAATAAAGACTTGTCAAAGTTTCAGTGTGAGTCGTGTCAAATTGGAAAACATCATAGAGCGTCTTTTGCTCCGAGTTCTACTAAAAGTGATGTTCCTTTCTCTTTAGTTCACTCTGATGTATGGGGTTCCTCTCGGATTCAGTCTGTAAAAGGTCATAGATGGTTTGTTACTTTCATTGATGATTTTTCTCACACCACCTGGGTATATCTCCTGAACGAAAAAGGGAAGTTTTCTGTACCTTTCAACATTTCCACAAAATGATTTCTTGCCAGTTTAATGCGGCCATAAAAATCCTTCAGTCGGATAACGGAGGTGAATACATTGATTCTGGTCTCGCCCAATATTTTTTCGATCATGGAATTGTCCATCATACCTCGTGTACTAATACTCCTCAACAAAATGGAGTAGCCGAGTGAAAAAATCGACATCTTCTGGATACAGCCAGATGTATGTTGTTCTCTATGAGAGTTCCATGATCGTATTGGGGTGAAGCTATTCTTACAGCTACCTATCTCATTAATCGTTTTCCAACTCAAGTCCTCCAGAAAAAGTCTCCTCTTCAGGTCGTACTCGGGTCTGAAGCCATTTTTTCTATCCCTCCAAAAATCTTTGGGTGTGTGTGTTTTGTCCACAACCACTCCCCATCACGAGGTAAGTTAGATCCTCGGTCTGTCAAATGTGTCTTCGTTGGGTGCTCCTCTACTCAGAAGGGGTACAAGTGCTATCATCCACCCACTCGTAAGTGGTTTGTCTCTATGGACGTTACTTTCTTCGAGTCATAGTCCTACTTCGTAATGTCACAATCATCTCTTCACGGGAGACTCAGTGTGAAGAGATTCCTGTTACTGTTCTGGCCTCTAGTGTTAAACCATAAGGTTGGATATCAACTGTCCATGATGCTCCCTTAGAGGCAGAAAAAGAGGAGGAAACCAACGGACAAGTGTATGTTAGAGATAGAGCTAGGAAGAATATTAACTAGATACAATAGACCATGTCTTATCCTTCACTGCCATCTCTTTCTCGTGTTAGGAGTCCAGGTAACTCTACTATTGATAGTACTGAGCCTATCAATGATATTACTCCTGGCACCATGAATCTAGACCTTTCTATTGCTCAACGCAAAGGAGTGAGAGCCTGTACTCAACACCCCATATCAAACTTTGTGTCCTATTCTCATTTATCCTCCCAGTATAAAACTTTTGTGTCTAAACTTTCTTCCGTAAGCATACCTTATCGTTTTCAGGATGCTCTGGCTATTCTTGAATGGAAACATGCCATGGTAGAATAAATGAAAGCTCTCCATAAGAATGACACTTGGGAATTGACTAAACTACCCAAGGGTAAGTGTACTGTGGGATGCAAATGGGTGTATTCTGTTAAACACAAAGCTGACGGATCCATAGAGCGTTATAAGGCCCGGTTAGTGGCAAAAGGTTTTACCTAAACCTTTGGGGTAGATTTTCAAGAAACATTTTCTCGTGTTGCAAAGATGAATACTATCAGAATTCTCCTATCTCTTGCAGCTAACCTAGACTGGCCCCTGTATCAGTTTGATGTTAAGAATGCCTTCTTACACGGAGATCTAGATGAATACGTATACATGGACATTCCTCCTAGTTTCGAAGCTTCACAAACTAACGGGAAAGTGTGTAGGCTTCGAAAATCCTTGTATGGCCTCAAACAATCTTCAAGGGCCTGGTTTGATAGATTCACTCAGGCAATGAAGAAGTATGGTTTTAAACAGAGTCAAGCTAATCACACGTTATTTGTGAAACATTCTTCGTGTGGAAGGACTATGGCTCTTATCGTGTATGTTGATGACATAGTTCTTACCAGAGATGATATTGAGAAAATCCCTCGGATTAAGGGCCATCTGGCCAAGGAATTCGAAACTAAAGACTTAGGGAACCTGAAATATTTTCTGGGAATTGAAGTAGCAAGGTCTAAGGAGGGGATCTACATATGCTAGAGAAAATATGTTCTTGACTTGCTGGAAGAAACAGTAATGCTTGGCTACAAAGCGTGTGATACCCCAATTGAGTCAAACCTGAAACTAAGTGGTGATGATAATGGGACACCTATATATAAAGGGAGTTATCAGAGACTAGTGGGTAAACTCATCTACCTATCTCACTCACGGCCTGATATTGCCTTTGCAGTTAGTATGGTCAGTCAGTTTATGCATGCCCCTAAAACCACACACTTGGATGCTGTTATGAGGATTCTGAGGTACTTGAAATCTTCTCCAAGAAAGGGTCTGTTTTTCTCCAAGCATGTTCATCCGAGAGTTCAAGCATATACCGATGCTGATTGGGCAGGTTCAATTACTAACAGAAGATCCACTTCAGGGTATTGCACCTTTGTTGGTGGCAATTTAGTTACGTGGAGAAGTAAGAGGAAAAATGTAGTGGCTAGATCTAGTGCTGAAGTAGAATTCAGAGCAATGGCTCAGGGGGTATATGAGCTTCTATGGATCAAACTTCTGTTCAATGATTTGGGAATCACTCACTTGGATGTCATGCGTATTTACTGTGACAACAAGGCTGCAATTAACATAGCTCATAATCCAGTTCAGCATGATCGGACGTAGCATGTTGAGATTGACCGTCATTTTATCAAAGAGAAACTCACCAGTGGAGCCATATGCATGCCATTTGTCAGGACTGGAGATCAGCTCACGGATGTTCTCACTAAGGGGATTGGCGGTAAACCTTTTCAGGAAATTCTTGGCAAGCTTGGCATGAGAGATATCTATGCTCCAGCTTGAGGGGGAGTGTTAGAATATCACTAGGATTATTGTGTTATGTTATGTCTTGTTATTTTTTATCCTTTAGAAGTCTTTTGTGTGTTCTTCCCTATTACTAGGGACCCGATTGTAATTATCCTTTTTATCCTTAATATAAGAGGGAGTGTGGGACTTTTCTCACACTAAGCCCTTTACAATAATTAAATCTACAGATAAGTCATCCACAGGAGAGTCATGGAAGCTCTACATGGATGGATATGCCTGCAACAAAGGATCAGGTGTGTGGGTAGTTTTAATATCCCCAAAAGAAATTGTCTTGGAACAGTCCATACGACTCAGCTTCAAGGCCTCTAATAACGAAGCGGAGTATGAAGCCATGCTAACTGAGCTGAGCAGTGCTCGGTAATGTGGGGCAAAGCATTTGATAATACATTGTGACAGTCAGTTGGTGGTTAACCAACTGTCCAGAGAATATGCGGCAAAGGATGACAGAATGGCACTGTATATGGTGGAGGTAAATAAGAGACTCCAAGATTTTGAGCAAGTTCAAATAATCCACATTACTTCGAAGTGGAATAGCCATGCAGATGCATTGGCATGTCTAGCCTCTTGAGTATCTTCAGGGCTTTGCCGCACAATCTTTGTGGACATTATCCATCAGCCTATTATTCAAGTTCAAGACCAAGAAGAAGTACAAGAGGTGAATATGGGTCCGAGCTGGATGGATCCCATTATAGCCTATCCCAAGACCAATCAGCTGCCAAATGATAAGAAGGAGGCCCATAAGCTCAGGATCAAAGCGGTCAGGTTTTGGTTGTCTCCAGAAGATATTATATATAGAAAATCCTTTACTGGGCCTTACCTCTGGTGTGTACATCCCTCACTTGTTCAGCAATTTCTATTCTAGATCCATGAAGGGGTGTGTGGCATCCACGCGGGAGGTAGGTCGATAGCCCATAAGGCTATTTCACAGGTCTATTGGTGGCCTTACATGTAGGAGGATGCCAAGGTTTATGTTCGTAATTGCAAAAAATGCCAAAAGTTTGCACCTATTATCCATACGTCTTCAATGGATCTGGAACCACTCACAAGTCCATGGCCATTTTCTCAATGGGGTCTGGATATTGTGGGACCTTTGAAAACAGCACAGGGAGTAGATAAGTATTTGTTGGTAGGTACAGACTATTTTACGAAGTGGATTGAAGCAGAACCGTTGGTAAAAATCACATAGCACAACACTGAGCAGTATGTATGGAAGAAGATTATAACTCGTTTTGGAATCCCATATGCCATTGTATCAAACAATGGTACCCAGTTCCAAGATAAGTTCAAAAAATTCTGTTCAACCTACAAGATAAAGAATTTTTATGCTTCAGTGAGTTACCCGTAGAGCAATGACCAAGCTGAGGCCTCGAACAAGACTGTACTGGATGGAATAAAGAAAAGGTTGGAGAAAGCTAAAGGAGGATGGATAGACGAACTGCCACTAGTGCTATGGGCTTACCGTACTACACCGAGACGAGCTACTAGAGAAACTCCCTACTCACTTGCTTACGGTTCAGAGGCAGTAATTCCTTTAGATATTGGGATCCCAACAATCAGAACTCAGCTAGTGGAATAGGAGGGCAATGACGAGGCTCTCACCGTGCAGCTTGATTTAGCAGAGGAAAAATGGGAAAGGGCTTTGATCAAATTAGCCTCATATCAGAGCCAGTTGGATAAATTTCACAATCGTAGAGTTATGCCAAGGGAATTCAAAGTTGGGGATCTGGTTTTAAGGAAAATGCTGGACAACACGAAGGATCCAGCTGACGGGAAGTTAGGACCAAATTGGGAAGGACCTTATCAAATTATTGGCATTGCAGGACGGGGAGCTTATAAGTTCAAGACCTTGATGGAATTTAAATTCCCCGAATGTGGAATTTTTTGAATTTGAAAAAGTTTTATTAGTGAATATTGATGATGTATTTTTGTGTTCAGAGGAAATTTTTACTGCATCAAGTTTTGATCAAATTGTGATGTTGTTTTGCTCCAGTAATGTGTTGATTCAAGTCCGGGCAATAAATGAGAAAGTCAAGTCTTGTCCAGCCTTCACTTCCTCATTGGGGGCAATAGTCCCAAGCAGGGAATGCTTGGAATGGGTTGAGAAGGCCCAGGACCATTGCTCCTGAGCTAAGGACCTTGATGTAACATCCCAAGGATCCTGAACTCAAAAATTAAAGGTTCTTAATTGATCCTGAACCAAAAGCCTTAAAAAGGGATGATCATCTCAAGAGGGCCAAGTTATAAAATTGGTGGATGGTTACGAGCAGGGAATGCGGGAAATGGGTTGAGAAGGCACAAAACCATCCTCCCGAGATAAGACCCTTTAGGGGATGAGAAGTCCCAAGGATCCTCTCTCAACAATTATAAGAAATTTTTTAAGGTTCCTCATGGATCCTAAGCCAAAAGCTTTGAAAAGGGAAAGTTGTCTCAAGAGAGCCAAGGCTTAAAATTAGGTGGGAAACCCTCAAAGGGTCAGGTTTGATCCTCAATCCTATATCGCTTTGGGGAATAGTAAGCCCCAAAGCAATCAAGGGTTGAAATGAGTAAAAAACTCAGGGAATTTTAAGATTCCTTGGCCAATGAAGCAATTGACCTTTGCCTAAGGCCAAAACAAGAAGAGTTACCCAAATGCTCGTATTGTAAATATACGTGAGGCACTGCGGCACATGGGATTACCCAAAAGCCCGCACTGTCAAAAGTACATTTAACATTGCAGCACATGGGATTTGGCGGTAAGTATAAATTAGAAGCAAAAATTCAAGCATACTATAGCAGATTAAATCATAATGCATAAGGTTGACAAATCAAGACAAGTTCAAAAAATAAGGCATCAATCACTACTTCTAGCAAAGTAAAGGCAAAGATGTCAGCAAACTAGTTGCCAACATCAATAGTTCAGAGAGCAAATATTAAAGAACCCATAAATTAAATCTCTCAAATAGTTTCATTGGTGCCCATCACCTCGGTATGTGAAATCTCGGTGGATGGCTCTGTGTTAGCAGCCAAGGGTGGGTCAAATGTAGACAAATCAGTTGGAATGTTTTCGGGTGGGATGCTCAATGCTAGATCAATTGAAAGAGTTGGAGTGGCGTCAGAAATAGGTGGTAAGACGGTAAGATCTACAATCAGAGAAGTCACAACATCGACAGAAGATAATGGTGCATCAGCCTGGGTTTCAGCAATAATACTGGAAGATGTTGGTAGCATGGCATGTTGACTAGTCACAAGATCAGCTTCTTGGGTGATTGATGGGTTTGATTCGAGCACTAAGAATACAGAGTGCAGGGGAGTTAGTGCATGAAGTGAAGATTCCACTGGTACTGCCATAAAGTCCAGGGATAGCCCCCAATACCTACCGAATATTGAATCCTCTAGACTAGGGAGTGATTCAGTGAATTCTTTCATGTATTCTTCACCTATTTCATTGGACTCAGTTGTATGACCAGCCGCATACCCATCTTCTTTAGCCTTCTTAATCTTTTGGAGATGCCTTTTCTTAAGCTCGAACATTTCATTGCAAAGTTGTTCGAGTTCAATTGAGTGCTTTTGGGATTTGGCATTCGCCGCCTTCATCTCTTCCTTGTGAACATTCATCTTTCTCTTCAGATCATTTCTAGCCTCTTCTCTCGTCTTTTCAATGAGGTCCTGTTGAGTTTTGAACCGATTTTCACTCTCCAGCTGCACCTGTGCCACTTTAGCTTGCAAAGTCAGTATTTCACCCCCCATCTGGCCATCTTTCTCAGTAAGCATGGCAATATTTTCATCTTTTCTGCTGATTTGGAGGAGTCGATTGCCGCTTATGTTCTGCTCGCGATCGAGCTGAATTCTCATTTCGGCAAGTCTCTTGTTTAGAATAATGATGCATTTGACCGCCTAAAATAAGACATATGAAGAAGTATAAGCAAATGTCAAGCGAGGATAATTTAATGAAGTATTGCGGGGAGTTACCTTGAAGGAACTTGAGCAGGCTGTAGTGTACAGGTCAATGGAAGAACGCTTTCTCTATTTCCATGTCCTTAGGTAGCAGAATGGCATTGGCAAGCCCCATGGTAGATGTGAGTTCATCAATTGTGTCATACATTTGAATGAATGCCTCCCCTCCCTTCTTTAGTACGGGAACCCACATGGTTGATTCAAACTCAGTCCTTGGGTTGCGAGGTTGGTCGGTTCTAGATTTTTTGGCAGGGGGAAGATCGAGTTCTGTTTTAGCTTTAGAGGGAACAGGAGTCTCGTCGTCACTAACAGTCACTACCACTATTGGTAGTGCGGGAGTAGGTTCAGAAGATGCAGGGATTGGGGCAGTAAGTTGAGTTGACTTGGGCTTGCTCGTTTTTGGTGCTGGAAGGGTTTGGCCTGCAGTTGTAGGAGGAAGGCTGGTCCCAATAGCAATGGCAGTTGCCAGCGCGGCTATTGGCAGTGCATCCGTGGTCGTAGGAGTTATTACCCGGCGGCCTGGTGGGGAACGAATTCTGTTGTCATCCATTTTCTCCCAGGCTCCACTGAAGTTGAATCGAGACATGGTTTCTTGTTCTTCTGGGTTGAGATGTGGTCTCGGTAGGGGAGTAGCTCCGCTGGGGACACCGGTTTCAACAATAACAAATTTTCCTTTATCTGCTTGTGCTCTGGGTACTTTGAATAGGGCTCTAGTAGGTTGAGGTGGCCTATGGGCCTCAGGGTTAGGTTTTATGACTAAAGTTGGCTGTCTCTCACCGCGGTAACCGCGGTAATGTGGAACATAACCTAGAAGATTGGAAATGGACATGCCAAGGGGAGAGCCATTTGAATCGATGTGTTTCAAAGCCCGTTTGATGTGGTGGGCTTTGTATTTGGAGTTTTTCAACGATGTCTTGTTTATGGTAGAAGCACCTGCAAGAATAATAAATCGGATGAAGTCAATAAGGAATTATAAGAAGGTATAAAGAGCAGAAGAAATAGAAAATGTAAAGGAAAGAAACAAACAGGGGGACCCGTCGTGACGCGGAAGGTAGCGATCTTGTTCCTCCCCGGTGGCGAATTCCTAGTTGCCGATGACGAGGAAGAGGTCATCATCATTCCCTTTTTCGGTATTAGGGATATTTAATACCAGTTTTCCCCTCTCATTTCAACATTTGAAGTACCAAACTCCTTGTTTGGTACTGTTTATTGTATAGTGATAAAGGATTTCGTGGATGGTTATTCTTGACCTAGTTATCCGATTTAGGGATGTAACTCCCATAACGATGTGTACCATATTGGTGGACATCTGAGTAAGGAGGAGGCCAGTATAACTGCAAAAATCATGAAAGATGGGCTCCAGGGAAAAGATGATCCCCGCCTCAAAAATATCAATTACAGGGATGATCAAGGTATTATTGTCGACTTGTTCGGCCTTGTAATTTCGAGGGGCAAGTTCTACTGAAACATCTTTTAGAATACCAAAGTTTTCTCGAAAGGCCGCCATCTTCGTGGGATCATTAACTTTCACCCGGAAGATACCCATAGTCAGAGGGAAGTAAAGAGTGAATGAAGAAAGAGGCAAAGATGATGTGAAGAAGAACTTAATTTGTCTAGGGTAAGCGGTCGTGGAAAAATGGATTCTAGGGGTTTAAATCGGTATTTAAGGCCGCAGAAATGAAAAGGGAATGTCTGAGGATTGAGATATGTGTTGGCAGGCTAATTGATAAGTTTTTGGAGTAAATCAAGGGTTTCATCTCGATTTGCGTGAAATACATCATTTGGGGCCCACCATATTAATGAGGCAATGATGATTGTCGGTTTTAAATGAATGATGGATATAAATAAGAATGAAGTGTAACGACGTTGTTTCGGTAGCTCGGGAATCTTTGACTCCTCCTGCATTGCGGCTGAAACAGTCAAAGTTGGAGAGCAATTGTAGCGGGTAAATCTGGATTAGCCACGTGGCATGTGGATTCAGACACTTGGCAGTTATTCAGTGCGGGAAGAATATCAGGTATGATTGTGGACAAAATATAAGATAGATGCTTATGTGTAGCACTGCGGGATTAGGTCAGTTCGGCAGAATTGACATCTTGGCAGTGCGGCATAATAGCAGCTCAGTAATACATTTTTGATCCTTGAGAGTTCAGATGGTAGTACGTCCACAGGAAGCCCATGTAGAGGATGAGGTCTAGTCTGCTATGATTAGACATCCATGTAACATGGGAGCCCTGTTAAAGGACACACTATCTAAATTAAGGAGGAGTAGGCCAGACAAGTATTTCATGTGCAATACTTGGACTAGAACTTGTGAGATGAGGCTTATTATGGGCCTAATACCCATGTGGTACTATGGATCAGGTCTTTCCCATTGGGAAAGACATCCTAGCAGTGCGACATGGTTTTTAGGGGACCATTATTGGCATCTCGACAGTTCTAGTCAGCCAAGTGCAAGTAAGGCACCGTGGCTGTGGATAAGGCTGAGCCTAGTGCGGCAGGCATCCGTAGTGCGGGGAAATGTTCAGCTCAGCAAGACATGGGCAGGATGTTCAAGTAATGATTGACAAGTAAGATGTTAATCATTACTCGTCCATACTGCCATTAGGTCGAATCAATGTGATGGAACGTATATGAAGAAGTCCAAACGGCGGAAGTTGAAGGGTTTGGAGGATTAATTGGACAGGAGACGAGAAGTCTGTGGTCTATGTTCAGTTCCTCTTCTTAATGAGGAGTTAAGGAGATAGAATGGTGCATTAATGACGAAGTTCGAGAGGTATATAAGTAGACTGTTACTTCCTTCAAAGGGGACCAAAAACTCTGGTAACGAACTCTACCCAATTTTCCTCTCAAGCCTTTACATTCATTTCTTTTGATTAGGATTGAGTGTTCCTCTTATCGGGACTAACTTAATCATCGGAGGGCCTTAAGTCACTTGGCTAGGGGGTCATCTAACCTTTGTGGTTGCAGATTCATATTGAAGACAGTTGGAGAAGAAAACAGAGAGAGAGAGAACACACAATGGAGAATGACACAGAACCAGAGAAACATCCAAAGTCAAAGTCATAGAAGTATCTTTGCAGGGGTAAGAATTATCCTTGAACACTAATTACTTTAAATGGTAATTAGAGATGATAATTAGAAGCATAATTTTTTAATTCCATATGATTTAATCGTACCATTATGGTAGAAAATTGTTGGTAAGATAGGAAAATATAAAGATTGCATGATTTTGTTCAAATATGAAAAAATGTAAGCGTAATTGGGTTACCAGTAATAGGTTGGATGGTTACCAGTAACAAATGCCTTTAAAATTATTAGATAATAATTGGAACAATTGGTTCTCGATAACAAGATGTTACACTATCGGTAACCCATGGCTCTAGTAGTCTAACTTAAAGCAAGATATTGGGCTATTGATAATCAAGGAGATGGGTTATCAGTAATGGTTAAGTCAGTTGGAACCAAAATTAAAAGAAATAAAAAGTGCAGAGGATTGAAACTCATATAAAAATCAGATTTGTCCATCGTACATTGTAACTTCATTACAATTTAGATAGAGATATATAGAATACATGCGGGGAGAGAGAGAGAGAGAATACATGTTGGAGGAGAGAGGATTTCATGTAAAATTAAGAAAAGAACAAAGAAGGAGAAGGAATTGTGGAGAAAGGTTTCGACTGAGGGTTTAAATCACGAAGTTAATTATTGATTTATTCTTTAAATTTGATTTTCCCTCTCTTTGAATTAGGTTTGATTGAAAAATCTATGGAAATCATTGATTTATGTGAAATTAGTTGATAAAGTTTGAGAATATCATGACGTGAATGATCTGTTATTGATAATTAAAATGATTAGAAGGTATTGAATCAAATCCAAAGGGTTCTCTCTTCAATTCAATGGTTTGTATTGTGTTTGGAGTCAATTCAGTAGTAATAATTATCGGTAACCTTGGATATATTGGTTATCAATAACAGGTTCACATTGGGGATCCAAACCATGTGTTATCGATAACACTGGTTAGGAGTTGTAATGTATTACCAGTAACACCTTGTATAGATGGGTAATGTAACACCCCATAATTTTAAAAGTAATTTCAATTTTTTTTGAAATAACAATAAAAGACAAATGAGGAGTTAACTATTGCTATCCAAGTACAATCCGTTGAAGTAACCATTACAAGCATATGATATAGAAAAAGACTACAAAGGAAATACAGAGTGCGGAAGAATAAATACACAACTGGCTACTAAAACTGAAATAAAGTACAAAGAAAGGAAGTA
>NMUG010007418.1:0-12081 GCA_002855965.1 Monotropa hypopitys
ATGAGTGATCGAATATTTTTTCATCAAAGAGGCCACTACTCGGTTACAAAAGTGTGTCCCTTGGTCGCTTATAATGGCTCTAGGCATGCCGAATCGGGACAAAACATTTTCCTTCAAGAAATCAATGACCACCCAGTGGTCGTTAGTGCGAGTAGCGGCCGCCTCCACCCACTTGGAGACATAATCCACGACCAAAATGATATAGGAATAATCACGAGAGATGGGGAAAGCACCCATAAAGTCGATCCCCCAATAATCGAAGATTTCAATGATAAAGATAGGAGTGAGTGGCATCATATTGCGTCGTGTAACCCCACCAAGTTGTTGGCACCGGGTACACGCGCGGCAGTGAGAGTATGCATCTTTAAAGATCGTGAGCCAATAGAACCTGCATTGTAAAATTTTGGCAGCCGTTTTTTTGGCAGAGAAATGCCCCCCACAAGCCTCGGAATGGCAGAAAATGAGTATATCGAGTTGGTCCACATCGGGGACACAACGGCGCACAATTTGATCGGCACAATATTTAAAGAAGTAAGGATCGTCAAAGGCAAAGCTTTTCACCTCAAATAAGAAATGCCTTGTATCTTGCGGGGTCCAATGGTCGGGAAGCTTCCCCGTCACAAAATAATTTACGATGTCCACATACCATGGAAGCGTGGACACCGCCAAAAGAGATTCATCCGGAAATTTTTCAGAAATTGGTAAGGAAGAGTGATCATTGAATTCGAGGCGCGAAAGATGGTCGGCCATGACATTCTCAACACCCTTTTTGTCCCGGATGGTGATATCAAATTCTTGTAAGAGGAGTATCCAACGAATTAACCGAGCCTTTGCATCCTGTTTCGACATGAGATATTTGAGAGCTGCATGGTCGGTGAAGACCACAATCGGCGAACCAATCAAGTAGGTACGAAATTTCTCCAAGGCAAACACCACCGCAAGAAGCTCTTTTTCAGTTGTGGTATAGTTTGCTTGGCCATCATTGAGAGTTTTACTTGCGTAATGGATAACGCAAGGGCCATCTTTTTTTCTTTGACCAAGGACCGCACCAATGGCGTAGTCACTTGCATCACACATCAATTCAAACAGAAGAGTCCAATCCGGTGGTTGGACGATCAGAGGTGAAGTAAGAGTTGATTTGAGAATTTCGAAAGCACGAGTACACTCCTCCATCCACAAAAAAGATATATCATTGGCAAGCAATGCACACAATGGTTTTGCAATGGTACTAAAATTTTTGATGAACCACCGGTAAAAACCGGCATGTCCCAAGAAAGATCGAACATCCTTAACCGACTTCGGAAGAGGCAAATTGGTAATGAGGGAAATCTTAGCCTTATCCACCTCAATCCCACGTGATGACACCAAGTGTCCAAGTACAAGGCCCTCCGTGACCATGAACTGACACTTTTCCCAACTTAGTATAAGATTTTTATTCACACACCTCTCAAGCACAAGATCCAAATTATGTAGACAAGAATCGAAAGAGTCACCAAGAACCGAAAAGTCATCCATAAAAATTTCCACGATGTTTTCAATCATATCCGAGAAGATGCCCAACATACACCTAGAGAAAGTACCGGGTGCATTGCACAACCCGAAAGGCATTCGTCTAAAAGCGTAGGTGCCGAAGGGACAATTGAAGGTAGTTTTTTCTTGGTCCTCCAAAGAGACCTAGATCTGGTTATATCCGGAGTAGCCATCAAGGAAGCAATAGAATTCATGACCCGCTACCCATTCCAAGATTTGGTCAATGAATGGTAGTGGAAAATGGTCCTTGCGAGTGCAAGCATTCAATTTGCGGTAATCAATGCACACTCGCCACCCGGAAGTGACTCGTGTAGGAATCATATCACCTTCTTCATTGGGAACCACCGTTATGCCGGATTTTTTCGGTACAACTTGAATTGGGCTAACCCATTTAGAATCGGAAATCGGGTAGATTATCTCCGCATCGAGTAATTTCATTACCTCTTTCCGTACCACGTCCCGAATGTTAGGATTCAATCTTCGTTGCGGTTGACGGGTAGGAACAACATCTGTCTCTAAAAAAAATTGGTGCGTGCAAATGAGTGGACTAATGCCATGCAAGTCGGCAAGAGTCCAACCAATAGCACCCCGTCTTGTTTTCAAAACATCAATAAGTTTGGCTTATTGAGCTGATTCCAAGGAGGAAGAAATAACAACCGGATAGGTGTCCTCCTCACCTAAGTAAGCGTACTTAAGGTGAGTCGAAAGCTCTTTAAGATCCAAATTAGGCGCTTGCACACATGATGGTGGTGCCACGCCCTCCGAAAGTGATAGTTCTTCAAACTTTGGTTTATATTTTTCCACTCCCATTACACTCTCCATCTCACCCTCGTCACCATCTCCATCTAACAAAGAGGTCAAGAAGTTTACTTTATCCGACTCAAGAAAAGAAATATCGTCGGAGGTGAGACACAACTCCAACGGATCCTTGCAAAGTAGAGAATCAGTGTGTTCTTCCACCAACGTATCAATCATATTAACTTCATGAATGGTATCATCATCTCCCATTTGACTCCCCACATTAAAGATATTGAGTTCGAGAGTCATGTTTCCAAAAGTCATCTTAAGGAGCCCGTTGCGACAATGGATAATCGCGTTTGATGTAGTAAGGAAAGGGCATCCCAGAATAACCGGAGTTTGGGGGACCGAAGAGGCAGAAGAGGATGGGCACACGTGAAGAACAACAAAGTCTACGGGGTAGACAAAGCTGTCAACTTTAACTAGTACATCCTCGACTACTCCTTTGGGCACTCGAATGCTTCGGTCGGCAAGTTCCAAGGTAACCGATGTGGGCTTGAGTTCCCCAAGTCCCAAATGTTGGTACACATGATATGGAATAAGATTCACACTTGCACTGATATCAAGGAGTGCATGCTCAACCACACTACCCCCAATAGTAATGGAAATCGTTGGACAACCGGGGTCCTTGTATTTTGGGGCAATGTCGGCCTTGAGAATAGAACTCACTTGTTCCGTAAGTAGGACCTTCTTATGCACGTTAAGCTTGTGCTTGACCGTGCACAAGTCCTTGAGAAATTTAGCATGAGATGGGATTTGTTTAATCATATCAAGGAGCGGGATATTCACTTTAACATTCTTGAAAAGTTCATAGATATCATCTTGGAAAGGAGTTTTGGTTTTCTTCACAAGCCGTTGAGGAAAAGGAGCCAATGGAACAGTAGGTGGTACCGGCGGCTCTTCGAGAATATCGGTGGAGACTTCATCCTCAAGAATTTCAGAATTTTTTTCAAGAGTTTGTGATTGTGGAATGGTTGGAGTAGGATGGATTGGAAGAGAAGGTGGTGGAGCAACAAGATTGTCAATTACTCGACCACTCCTCAAAGTGGTGATTGCCTTGGCATGTTCATAATGAGAAGGATTTTGACTATGAGCGGTGGAGTTGGATTGCCCTTGGAATTGATTTTGAGGATTTGAAATTGATTGGGATGGAAATTTCCCCTTTTCATTTTGGGCAGTCCCCATCACAGAAATGAGTTTAGAAATTTGTTGATTCACATTGTCATTCACAGTGTTTTGGGCTTGCATGAATTGCGCAAGCGCATCTTCAATTTTTTTAGTATTGGGTTGTTGGAAAGAGGATTGAGCCACGAAAGGCCCGCCTTGTTGGCTTTTAAAATTGGTTGGTTGATAAGAAGGATTTGGTTGGTAAGAAGGGTTGGGATTGGAATTGTATCTTTGAGGCATGTTGCCTTGAGCATGAAATCCAGGTGGTGGAATTGGGTTAAGTTGTGGTTGAACCGGGTATTGATTGGACACCATGAATGGTCCTTGAGTATCTTGATTGCCATCGTTCAACCTAGGATGATTCTTCCAACTAGGATGGTAACCGCCCGACAAAGGATGGTTCCTAGGGAAGCTATTGATAGAGTTCACGTTGTCTTGTTCCGAAGGTAGAAGGAGATCTTTAACAACGGGTAAGGATGGGCAATGATCGGTAGCATGCCCACGGAGATAAAAAAATAGCACAAAGTTCCTCGCTAGTCACAGAAGCTACGGGAGTATTCTTGCTTACTTCCAAACTCTCAAGCTTTCGAGTCAATTGGGCGAATTTCAATGACAAGTCATCTTGGTCGCGCACATGATATTTTCCTCCTCCTCCTTGGCCATGATTCGGTGGATGATAAGTCCTATCGTTGGGATCGGAGTAATCCCAAGATTGGTCATTTTCAGCCAAGAAGTTAAAGTACTCGATTGCTTCCGATGGACGCTTGTCCATGAAGGTTCCATTGCACATCATATCGATAAATTGGCGATTATGTTGGGATATGCCTTCGTAAAAGTAGCCAACCTTTTGTGCATCGTCGAACCCGTGGTGCGGGACGGCGCTCAAAAGATCCTTGTATCGTTCCCATCTAGCTCCAAAAGTCTCACCCTTCTTCTCGGTGAAAGAGGTGATGAGTTTTTTCAAGGCACGAGTCTTATGGAGCAAGAAGAACTTCTTATAGAATTCACTTTGCATATCCCCCAAGTTGCAATAGATTGAGATTTTAGAGAATTGAGCCAACTCTTGGCTTGATCTTTGAGTGAGAAAGGAAAAAGTTTCATCCTTGCGGAGGGGAGTTGCAAAGGATTGTTACAAATGGTGCCCACTACCTCCTCAAAGTCATGTACATGGAGGTACGGATTTTCAGCTTGCATCCCATGAAAATGGGGAATCATTTGGAGGTGTGGGACTTTCACGGTGAAGACATTAGCATTCCCTGGAGGGTTTATGATGCATGAAAGTGGAGTAACCCCATTGGGGTTAAGAAAGTCCCGCATTGTGATTTCGGGAACGAGTTCACGTTGATTTTCGTGTTGATTTTCTTGAGCCATGTTCTCGGGGGGAGGAGTAGGATTTCGCACAAGTCGGAATGTATGGTCACGGGTGTAACCGTACATTCACAAGTGGCCTCCGCCCAAGCAAAGTAAAACAAACAAGTGTTACAATTAACACCTAACTCCCCGGCAATGGCGCCAAAAATGCTTACGCCCCCTTTGTGTATATCAAAGAGTTTAGCCCGAAGCGTAGGGCAAGGTACGCGTAGCAAAATAACTCGGAAGTCCGAGATCAAATCCTCAGGGAGCCTTCGGTAATTGTAACGACTTGGGTATTTCTTTTTGTATTTTCTATTAAACGGCACTAGGACGCCAACCAATGGTTTGTGATTGTTGTTCTTAACACACTACTAACTTGAAATTAAGAAATACGATTACTTAAACGGGAGTGATCATAGACACAATGGCACAACTTTAGGCAAGTAAGTTTTCCAAGACAAATGATCAAGCATGATAAGCTCGGAGGTAAACCATAGAGTCGGGTTACATACATACTCCATAGACACTATACTAGAGGGATTGCAAGACATAGCACAAGAATTGGATGTGACAAAAGACTTGTCCACAACCAAGCAAGGTGATAACATTACAATACTCTAGCCAAATATAGGAGACATGCATGGAACCGCGGTCTATAATCCGGCCTAATATGGAAGGACATTACGAAAGCCTAAAGTCATGGCCATCATGGCCATGACCTTCCCCTACGACTACTCACTCATAATACAAATTTCCATGGCTAAATTAGATACTTGCATAAAACTCAAAGAGTAAAGATAAGGAGAAATAGGTTACCACACTTGTATTGCAAAGAGAAATAAAACTTCAATGTATCACAACTATCCAATAGCACAATTGTTCTTTTGAAATCTGCAGAAAAATAACCAAAGTTCTAAGGAAGAGAGAAGAGAGAGAAGAAAGAGATAGGGTTGGAGAGAGAGAGAGAGTATGTGATAGAATGAATTGTGTGATATTGATTTCCCACGAATTTGCTGTATTTTCCTTCAATTCCCATGTGAAAAATCATTCCCCGGAAGTCTTGCCTTGGAAACATGCGATTCAGTGAAGAAACTCCCGCAAAAATATGACATTTGTCCGCATTTGCATCGATGCAGACATAAGTTGCATCGATGCAGCTAGTCACTTAAACGATTGATCTTCACTTACTGCATCGATGCAAGGTGATGCTGCATCGATGCGTCACAAAACTGAGCTTACTGACTTTCTTTTGGACCATTCTACATCGACGCAAAGGATTCCCCATCGATGCGACCACTACGGATTATTCCTGCATCGATGCGATAAGTGCCTGCATCGATGCGCAATGAAAACGAGCACACTGTATTTCTTTGAAGTCCACCTGCATCGATGCGATAATTGCGTGCATCGATGGACACCATCCTGCAACATATTTACTCTCTGTATTTGATAAGTGCATCGATGCGAATGGAACCTGCGTCGATGCAGCAACCCTGTAACCTGCCAATTCGTCCACTGTAACCTGATGGGAATCGATGCACTCAGATGCTGTATCGATGCAGACATGCAATCTTTGACAGAAAGGTTGGGCAGAAGCCATCCAAGCAAGCAAACTCCATTCAATCATCATCAACTACATTCAATCTTCGTCCAAAGTGTATCCAAAGTAGTGCAAGCAGCATATTCTCATCCAAGCAATCCAATGGCATCAAAAGCATGTATTTTCAATGATTCAATCTGAAACGTCACAAAAACTACCAACGCGCACATCATGATAGAAATAGACCATATAAGCAATAAAAGCACATAAGAAAGAAGCATAATTAGCCTAGATAAATGCAATTTCGTAGGCTAATCAGATCCCGCAGCCACTCTAAGTCAAGGAGGAAAGGTCCTACAAAAGTAAAGGGTCAGGAACCACCGCCTGGTAGAGATAGTCTATCTCCTAACGTCTATAATATTGGGTAAAAATATGTAACAATGCAAGGAATGTAAATGATGCAATCCAATGGATCTCATTATTTAAAAACAGCGGTTCTCTTTCAAATATTTTATTGTCAACTCATCGTAAGGTAAAAGAAGTAAAACTAGTGTGTCTGACCAAAACTCGAGAAAGAGAAGCAACAATATCCAACATCTACCAAACAACTACCTAGACAAGGCCAAAGGGAATTGTGTCCAAGTGTCGACTCGCACTAAGTAAAAGACTCATTTCCGCTATATAAATGTGTTCCAATTCCCAATACATTCCAAGTTTTACTTGTATTCCATTTCCGTGTCTTCTAGTAGGAGCAAGGCAAGTATCAACCAATCATATCAAAAGTGTATCGGCTAGTTCCGCATCAGGGCTCGTCAACCCCTTATCGTGTAGTTCTTGTTTTTCTCGGCTCACCGGGAAGGTCCAGTCAAACCTCCATTGCGCAATGTCGTGTGCCACTCTAAATAGTGACCCAAGGTAAGCAACCTGTATCATAGCCACTAATCAGTATCCAATTCCTCTTATAGAGTACGGTGTCACATTTTATTATTTCATTCAATCATTCCGTGTGACCTAGCCCAACAACCTCCTAGTCGACGTATCAACCAAAAATGTGACCTTCCTTTCCATTATTTCCAGAACATTCCATTTATTTCCAAAACATGTCATTCATTCACAAAACATTTCATCAGTTCGATTTTCCACAAAGCATGTAAAAATACCATTTGACCCACAAACCATCCCAGAGTGTCCAAACACATGCCAGTATCCCCAATTTAATTTCATAAAACGACAACGACAGATTTGTCACAAGAATTGGGGTTTTTCAAAATCGAACTCGAAATCGACCAACCAATGGCCTAGGGAGAACATAACGACCCTAGACAAAACTCAACGCGACCAATTTTAGTGAACGACAACACTTTAACACTAATTTTCCGAACATACATAGCTGACGGAATTTTATAAAATGAGCGAGAAGGAAGTAAAAGTGCCAACAGTACAAACGAGAGGGATAGAAAACTCTACCTCAGTTAAAACTAGCCGGAGAAGCCCGCAGGAAAAGTTCGACAGCAACCTACAAGATCCACAGAACCGAACCAACAGGAATAAGCAACAACACGGCAGAAACTCATCCTTACACCTCCTACAGACATAAATCACCGATTGCGACTCATCGACAATTAAACAGGGGATAAGATATACCTGTCGACGCGACCACTAGCGGTGGTCAAGGCCCTGACAGTCACGCGCCACTTCTTATTGCCGCTCACTTGGGCTGGCACCTACAGAACCCAACAGACAGTCACATTCTACGATAATCGATTCAGAACGCTGAAAAGAGAGAAACACAGGCTTACCCATTTACGCGAAACCTCAATCGTCGCGCAACACCATCTGTCCATCCTTCACTGCACCTCGACGCCCATTAGTTGCCAAACATTTTTCCGCCGCACCACCACATCCAAGACAGCCACCAAACCCATCTCGTGCAACCATCCAACCTCCACTCGACGCCGCCACTCTGCCACCACATCCCACGTGTCACCACTTCCACCACCACCACTGCACACACCGCTGCGCGAGGGTGTGTGTATGAAGAGGGAGGGAGATGAGAGTTAAGACCGAGGGAGAGGGGAGAGGGAGAGAAACCGAGAGAGGAGAGGTGGAGGGAGATGCCGCGCAAGAGAGGGAGAGGGAGAGAGAGCCGTGCGAAAGGTGGAGGAGGGAGGAGGAGTGCCAGCCGGAGATGGAGGGGAAGGGAAGGGAGAGGGGAGGGGCCGGTGAGAGGTGAGGGAGGAGGGGACCGAGAGAAGTGGAGGAGGGAGAGGGGGAAGGGGAAGGGTTGCGACGCATATAGGGTTACGGGGGGTTCTCTTTTAGGGGAAGAAGGGGGAATCCCTCCTGTATATAACCATATATATTTTATTGATTTTAGAATAATAATTTAAATCAATTAATTTAAATGAATTAAAAATGCTCTACAAAGTTCGCGAACAACCCCCGACGATCAAGACGAAACCCGAATTCCACCACAACGGCTTGCCCGTGCTCAAAACACAAAACCTCACAAACCAAGACTTCCCTCACTCATACAGGATCAGTAGAATATAATATGAACTGTAGAGAACCGAACGACGAAAAAATTTAATCCCGAAAAAGATTTAATTAATTATTATTTATTTATTTATTTTGAAATGGAGGTAATGACTTAAAAATTTCGGAGCGTGACACCCTCAATCTTTCCCTTATGAGTTTAACCCCTTCTGAAGCCACTTGAACCAATTCCGATCCCAAAATTTGACGTTCCCCCACCTCATTCCAACAAAGCGGTGTTCGACACCTCCTGCCATATAATGCCTCCAAAGGTGCCATACCAATACTACTCTGAAAACGTTATTGTAAGCAAACTCGATCAACGGTAAATAGTTTTCCCAACCTCCAGAAAATTCTAAGACACAAGATCGCAACATGTCCTCAAGTGTTTGAATAGTCCTCTCCGGTTGTCCATCCGTTTGAGGGTGAAAAGCGGTACTAAACCTCAAAAATGTACCAAGAGCCTGTTGTAAACTCGCCGAAAACCTCGATGTGAACTTAGGATCCCTATCACTGACAATCGACACCGGTGCTCCATGCAATCTAATGATCTCATCTATATAAATCCTGGCATAACAACTTGTAGAAAATGTAACCCTCACTGGAAGAAAATGAGCAGACTTTATCAAACGATCCACTACGACCCAAATAGAATCGAAATTCCCCTTAGATTTAGGAAACCCACAACGAAATCCATAGTAACGTGTTCCCATTTTCACTCCGGTATTGGCAAACTTTGAACTAAACATCTCGGTCTTTGGTGTTCAATCTTCACCCTTTTGACAAATAGACATCTAGCAACAAAATCGGTTATATCCCTCTTCAACCCTTTCTACCAATAATTTTCTCTCAAGTCACGATACATCTTTGTCGACCCCGGATGCATAGAAAATTTCGAACTATGACCCTTTTCAAGAATATTCTTCCTAAGTTCCACCTCTTCCAGCACACAAACCTGATTCCCAAACATCAACATACCATCTCCACGAATACTAAACTCGAATTTTTCTCCCAACAAAATTTGTTGTCGAATCTTCTCTACGAATACATCATTCTTCTGACTCTCTCTAATTTGATCCATAAACAATGATCTCACCACAAGATTTGCCATCAAAGCCTCATTCGAACCCAATGATAATTCAACACCCAAACTACTCAATTCAGAAAATTTCTCAACTCTAGCACACGTCAAACATGACACCCGACTCACAGCCTTTCTACTCAAAGCATCTGCTACCACATTCGCCTTCCCCGAATGATAGTGACTATTACAATCGTAATCCTTAATCAGTTCCATCCACCTACGTTGCCTCAGATTTAAATCTTTTTGGGTAAGTAGATATTGTAAACTTTGATGATCGGTAAAAATCTCACAAGTCACTCCATATAGATAATGTCTCCAAAGTTTTAGTGCAAATACTACTGCTGCTAACTCCAAATCATGTGTAGGGTAATTCTTCTCATGGTTTTTTAATTTCCTCGAAGCATAAGCTATGACTTTCCCTCGTTGCATCAACACACGCCCCAATCCACAAAGTGATGCATCACTATAGATCACCAAATCATCAGTCCCCTCCAGAATGGTTAGAATAGGTGCCGAAACTAATTTCTCCTTCAAAACCCGAAAGCTATTCTCACACTCTTCCGACCAAACAAATTTGACTCCCTTTCTAGTAAGTATAGTCAAAGGCATTGCAATAGACGAAAATTTTTCAATGAACCGTCTGTAGTAATCCACTAATCCCAAAAAGCTATGAATCTCGGTCATATTAGTAGGTCTCTCCCAATTCACAACCGCCTCAATCTTTTTAGGATCTACACAAATACCCTCACTCGAGATGACATGACCCAAAAAGACCACTCGCTCAAGCCAAAACTCATATTTATCAAGTTTCCCATACAACTGTTTTTCCCTTAACTTTTGCAAAACTAGCCTCAAATGTTCTTCATGTTCTTCTCTAGACTTTGAATACACCAAAATATCATCAATGAAAACTATAATGAAAGAGTCCAAATAGGACTGAAACACCCTATTCATCAAGTCCATAAACACCGCCGGCGCATTTGTCAACCCAAAAGGCATAACCATAAACTCATAATGTCCATATCTAGTACGAAAGGTCATTTTCGCAACATCACAGTCTCTAACTTTCAATTGGTGATAACCGAACCTCAAATCGATTTTCGAAAATACGGAGGCTCCCTGAAGTTGGTCAAAAAGATCATCAATCCTAGGCAATGGGTATTTATTCCTCACGGTGACCGTGTTCAATTGCCTATAATCTATACACATTCTCATTGAACCATCCTTCTTTTTCACAAACAATACAAGGGCTCCCCAAGGCGACACACTAGGTCTAATGAACCCCTTATCCAGTAATTCCTTCAACTGCATTTTTAGTTCATATAATTTGGCAGATGCCATCCTATAAGGAGCAATAGATATAGGACTGGTACCTGGAACCAACTCAATCGTGAACTCTACTTCTCTAATCGGAACCACTCCCGGTAACTCTTTTAAAAACACGTCTTGAAATTCTTTCACAATAGGTGTATCCTCAATACTCCTCTCCCCCTTCTCATAATCAATCACATGGGCTAAGAACCCTTCACAACCCTTATTGAATAATGACATAGCCTTCAAAGATGAAATGACATGCCTAGGCAATTCTACGCTATCTCCACAAATTTTCAAGTCATACCTACCCAGAATACAAAACAAAACTTCTTTGCTGACACAATCGATAATGGCAAAGTGGGTGGCTAATAAATCCATCCCCAAAATCACATCTAAATCTACCATCTCAAGTGGAATCAAGTCTGTCAACAAAGGCTCATTACCCACCCAAACTTCACAACCCGGATAGTATGACGCAAGTTCTACCACATTACTCATTGGTGTTGACACAAGCAAGGTGTGGTCTAAAGATGACAATTCTCTACCCATATGAGAACCAAAAGTAGTAGAAACGAAAAAATGTGTGGCCCCGGAATCAATAAGAAATCGTGCATATAAAGTTGATACACAAATCATACCTGTCACCATATCTGGATTTTTCTGAGCCGTCTGTCTATCCAATGCAAACACTCTGCCATGAGTAGTCTGCCCTGCTGTACCTTTGTTAGCACCCCCTGCTTCACTCCCCACTAACTGCATT
>NMUG010007419.1:0-12079 GCA_002855965.1 Monotropa hypopitys
CAAGCGGCATGATGCAAATTTTTCTTCCTCATCTCGCAAATCAGGAGTTATCTCTGGACCTCATATCGTATGCCACAAGTGTTGTCAGTCGGGTCATTTCTGTGCCCAATGCCCTATGCAACTTCCACCATCTAAATCATGTTTCTCGTATGGAGAAGTTGGCCACATGGCAAGAAATTGCCCAAACTAATGTAACCTTGTGGATGTGAAGATTGATGGTTGAAGTCACTCCTTACTATTTCAGTATGATGGCTTATGTTTTTCGTCGAACTTGTAGTTCTCAATTTGGCACATATCAAAATACAGTGTTCGGGCAGAACATTTGGGATTGATTTGGGGGTATTTTTGTCACTTTTGACCCAAGTATATATGTGTGTGGGTGTGGAAGAGGAAGACATACACATCATTTTGGACTCCCTCTCCTCTAAACACCCATAAGTTCTCTCTCTCTCTCTCTTAATTTCTCTCCTTCTCCTCTCTTCGCTTATATTTTGAACCCTTTCCTACGGTTTTTGGAAGAATTGCTCTTCACTAACATGGACGAGTATCGCGAGAGCTACGAGGTAACATGCTTGGATCGTGCTTGTGTGAAGAATCCCTCACCTAGGGATTTTGAGCTCTTGGTGTTCTCGGTGGGTAAATCACTCTCTCCTCTCTTGTATGTGTATGTGTGGTAGTGTCTCAATTGCTCCTTCCACTTTCCTCGAATCCATGGAGCTATTTTGGTCGGGGTCTATGGTAGGTTGATGTGATAAGGGTTAGAACCCTAACTTCGGGCTTAGATGAAGTATAAGGTGTTGTCTCCTTGGCCTTCAAGCTTGCGAAGGCCAAGTGTTCGATGGAATGTCGATATTCGTTTTGGTGATTGGTTGGAGTCTCGGAGTTTGTCCTTGGGTTGGTAGGAGGTGGTATTGGACTTGTAGAATCCATAGGTGGACTTGGAACCTAACGGTCACTGCATGTTTGATAAAATGTCAAATCAAGTTATGAAATCAATTTTGAGGTTTGGCAAGTCGTTGTGGAGTCTTTGAGAATTTAGAGTTCCCTTACGTTTTATGGTCACTTGTAGTGTCCTTGCTTGGGTTAGGAATCTAAAAGTCAAAATGTGATAAATCAATTGGTTTCATAATTTGTATAAGTAGTGTGGCCTCCCTTGATATATTCAAGGTGGATGGCATTGAAAAGAATGTGGTCTCCCTTGATGTAGTCGAGGTTGAGTCGTGGTTTGGTGAACCAAAGAATGAACATAACCTATGTAATGAATGTCTAATATAGGGAATGTGCCCCACGAGGGCTACCCGTATGCAAACTCAAATCTTCCACTCTAAATTCATAATTCTATGAAATCAAGTGATAAATCAATAATGTTGTATATGGGTATTTTGTGCCCAAGGTGATTTTGATCACTCTTAAAAGTGTTAAGTGGGAGATACGTATTCTCGTAAGTCACGGAACCCCTAATGATTATTGCCGAGTGATCATAGAAAGAAGTCTTTGGCCAAAAGGGGAGTTACGAGTTCCCATGTAAGTCTCAGAATAAAATTAAAAACATCGGCCGATGGGTTTCAGGACATCTTAGCACATTACTCACTAATTTTGATGAGGTTGAGATTCATGACCCTCTTGTTTTGACAAGTTAGGAATATGTGGTAAAATGTTAATAAAATGAATAAACGGTTGATCATCCCCTATTTTATAAAGGTAGACTTATATGGCTCCCTTGTTTTGACAAAGTTGAGAGAATTGAAAAAATTACCTTAATCATTCAAATATTCAAAAATTATTGTGAATCAAATCTATAACTAAGTTTAAGGTTGAAATAGGGTCATGGAATGACTTGGTAAGCATGGTTTGGTGTTGAAGTTCTCAGGGTCCTTTTTGTAGGCCTTGAGGGTTGTCTTGACCCGTAGTAGAGTATTGACTAGTGTTTGAGTCGTTGTCCTCTTGATTGGTTCTTATAGACTATTTTACAGTGTACTTGGTAGTTTTGAGGATTAGAGTTGGTGTTCACTGTTAGTTTAGCATTTGTTTCCATTGCACTTAAGGATACATTTGCATCTCCCTTGTCTTGTCCTTCCTTTTATTTTCAGCACATTTGTGTATGGACACTTGGGTATACGCCTACTGTGTGCATACTTGTGAGTAGTTAGTGGTTTCCTACTGAGCATGTGGATAGCTCAGACCATCTTCCCCCTTCACCCAGTCTTTTGTATACAGTGATAGGATGACTTGTTGATTGGAGATCTCAGAGTAGCTGCTGGGATTTTCTATCGAGGTTATCACTCCCTTTGCTCTCTAGTTTTTTCCCTTATAGATACTGTAGTTAGCCTTTGCACCTCTGTTCTACTTTTGTTTACAGTTGTTGTAGTTAGTTGTTGTATTCTTACTCTTCCACACTTTCATATTTTCTGTACCTTTGTACTCTGTTAGTGGAATTTATTTCACTTCATTGAAATCCCTGTGAATTGACACCTTAGGTAGCGAGTTCTCTTCTACCATTATTAACCATTTAAAATGTTTTCAAAAAATGTTTGAAAATCCGAGCCGTTACACGCCTCAAGCTCATGTCAGCCAAGGCATGAGCTTGCCATAAAAGAAACAGTAGCATCAAAAACAGACATAAACAGAAAAGGAGAAGTTGAAAAAGATTTTGATTTACCAACATTTGTTGGATTTAAAGATGAAGAAAACAAATTGAGCTGTTAGGCTGAGTTGTAAAACAAAAGAAAGGATGCTAGCTGTTAGGCTTAACATTGAGAAGAAATAAGAATTAGAAGTTTTTTTAGAAAAGACATTTTGCAGAGATTTCTCTTTCAAATGTGGAAGAAAAGTAAAAAAAGACGATTTGTTGAATGAAAAAGTTAGAAAATATGAAATCATGGACGAACTTTTGAATGCATCAACTTTGAAAATATGAAGAGAAAGAGAGAATGCTTGCTGAGGTTTCTCAATAAAGAATGGGAAATGCCTATTAGGGCTTAGAATCAACAGAGAGATGAAAATTTTTGAAAAGGAAAAAGTGAGAAGAGAATAAGAGGAACACAATTGCAGAAGTTATTCAAGCAAATGTTTGAAAGAAGTTTAAAGAGAGTACAGAAAAAAAGAAAGGATTGAACACAATGAAGATCAAATGCTAGCTGTTAGGCATAGCCTTTCAAAGAAAACAGAAATGAGTTTTGTGAATTTTAGAAGAAGAATGGAAAATAAACTTTGTTGAGATTGTTCTAGCAAAATATTGAATGAGTTGAATCTAAATATCAACAGTTTCTCTCTTAGAGAAACAGAATAAAATATCCTCTTTAGAACCAGATGTATGACCGGAAAATCATCACTGTTTTTCCAAAAAAAGAAGTACAACTTCTATAGTTGAGTAACATCAGCTGATTTTTTACCAGAAAATATTCCATGCTTTTCGGAAAAGGGATAAAGTACTTCATTTGTTGAGATGCAACAGCTCCATCATGTAAACTTGATTACTCTATTTTTGTGTAGAAATTGAACCTTTACAGAGTTGATCAGAATCAACAATATTAAAAGATCAGTCAATGAACGTATAGAATTCATCACTGTATGCTTCCAATCATCAAATAAAATGTCAAATCATCCTTGATTTCAGCAGAATCCTGCACTAAATGTCTGATTTCTTCTGAAATTCGAATCAATGATCAAACATAGTAAACAAATATTGAATCTACTGATGCAGTCTGAATTGATGAACTCAGAATTGAATGTTGAAAAACTCTGCAACTCTTGAATGATCAGATAAGTTCATCAATTGAAATCAATATAGATTAATCAATTTGAGTTTTTAGAACTCAGATGAAAATGAACAAAGAAGATGATTTCAAGATTTAATTGCTCTAATCAAATCATATTAGATGCACTCATTTACAGGTAGATCAGTTCTTCATTTCTGGAGAAGCAGTGGATCATTTTGCTGCAGATTAGATCAGACTATATGAAGATGAATAACTTAACCAATTGATCACTACAGGATCTTTTGCAGCTGGATAGATCAGCTTTGAGATATGAGTATGTTTGACTTGAGTATGTTTGACTTGAGTATGACAAAGATAACTTCAGGATCTATGCTCGTTAGAGCTTAAAAGATCTGATACCATGTAGAAAATATAAAACCAGCTATAAATGTAAATCCTAGAAAGATACAACAATGGAACTCAGATCACATTTCAAACTCAGAGAGTTTCACATTTTATTCAGCATATAAAAACTACTAGCAGATCACAACTACTTATAGATTTCACAAACTGACTTAAGTCTTATACAATTACTAATGTCCTAACTGACTTATTGCTGAGCTGGAAATGATCTGTACACAACAAGATGCTGAGCTGGATGTTGGCTTGAAAGTTGCTAACCTGAACCAATATTAACACTTGATCTACCGGAAGAACAGAATCACTTTTCCGGAAATCCATACTTCATGCTTGGATGTGATCAATGTGCTCAAGTTGTTCTTCCAGAAGAATCATCTTTCTTTACCAGAAGAACATCCTTTATTTCCACTGAATGACATCTGTTGTCTTGAATTCCTTTACAAATTCCGTTTCCGAATACATCCCAAATATCTCTATCCTTATCATGTTTTCAGAGTAAATAACGTCAAGTGGGCATGTTCCAGTCTAATGGCCTGTCGATGCACTAACTGTCTATTTCATCATTCTCCAACTTGTTAGGAGGGCCAAGTCACCCCCATTGTGCACAATGTTATGAATGGTAGAACCATCCATGGAATCTCATCATAAATCCATTCCCGAAAAGAATCCATAACTGTTCATATAAGATAATCATAATCATCTTTCTTCCTATAGCCAATGTTAGTCCAATTTAGTAAATATTTCTAACCAAAGCTAGTCCATCTTCAAATTACTTCCTAGACAATGCTAGTCCATTATTAATAATTTCATTCCCGATGCTAGTGCCATTTCATTAAATCTTCATAGACAATGCTAATCCAAAGTGAATGTAGTTCCTAGTCAATACTAGTGTCAATGCCAATGTATTCCTAGCCCAAGCCACTGTCAATGTCAATGTATTCCTAGCAAAGTTAGTGATGATAAACATTCATTCCAATCTTGAACTTGTATTACTTTCCCAATTTCTAAATCATGCAAGACTCTATACATTTCATGGTTCATACCATTTGAAGTACAATTCCCAAGGGTAAGGTGATCCCCTCTTAACCTTGGTCCAAAAAAATATTTTCTAAATAACTCATAGGATGCCAATGCATTTCAAGAGCACTTAAATGCCCAATTTCATATTAAACAACCCAATTTTACCGTATGACATATAATTGATCAAAATCCCCATCTGTGACCATCAATTCTAACATTAGGGTTTTCATGAAAAGATGGATTTTCAAAGTACAACATAGAATAAGAATTTAAAGTTGGAAATACCTCTAGATATTCTTGAGCAATGTAAACCCATCAACAATTTTATACTCTCATGACAAATCCTAAGCTAGTGTCTCAACATTTTCCAAAACGAACTTTCAAGAAAAATCAATATATTCTCATATGCATGTTATCGCATGGTGTCTAAATTTTCACTTCTAATTCACATCAACTCCAATCCAATTATTTCATTTTGCC
Organism: Monotropa hypopitys; assembly: GCA_002855965.1. Lineage (NCBI taxonomy): Eukaryota > Viridiplantae > Streptophyta > Magnoliopsida > Ericales > Ericaceae > Monotropa > Monotropa hypopitys. Next base: position 5,619 of record NMUG010007419.1, read on the forward strand.
AAAATCTTTCACTATTTCTATCTCTAGAACTTCAATATCAATATATTCTCATATTTTCTCCAAAGTTCAAATAACTAACATTTTCACTTTTATCAAAATATGTTCAATGTGATATTTTTTAGTAGTATTGTATCATTCTAATAATATACTAATCTTATCAAAAATAAATCTACTAATTCAAAGTTTTACCCAATTAATAAATAAAGTTATCTTCATATTTGGAGGAATATATATTTTCTTTTCATCCTATTTGAGAGACCAACACCTATCTTCTAAAATAGAGGAGAGTTTTGAAGGATAGGTTGAAGGAGAATTATCCTCTAAGATATAAAAAATAGAGATATGGAGCATGACTTGGAGATGCCCTAATAATTTTTTAAAGGATTCAATTTCTCTACATTCCAAACATTGATTGCAACAAGTAGTTGCATCTCAACCGTCCATCTCAATGATCAATGACCCATATTTATTAAAGATTTTACTGATAAGAATCTATTTTTAATAAATTTAAATTATTTAAAATACTTATAGATGGTTGAGTTTGCAAGGACAAAACTCTGCAATTCATACTCGTCGATCGAATCCTAAATATACATGCAATTCGTTATGTCAATTACTTTATCTAGTACATCTACATTGTATACTAATAACGTATAATTCACGTCAAATATTTTTTTATAAAAATATGTCACAATCTATGTTCTTGGCTACCTATTGACTTTATTATTTTAAAAATTATATATATGATTACGTAATTACGGTCTTCATGAATATTCGTAACATATCTTCATGCTTGACAATATATTTAAATTTAAGATGATAAGATTTTCTAATATTGTTGAGGACAAAAATAACCTCCTTATTTTTTTATTGAGAATAAAATATTACAAACTAAAAGAAGAAATTTATATTAACCTCATTCTTTCTTCTTCTTTGATTAATAAGTAGAGTGAAAACCCAATCAAAATATAAATTAACATGAAGTATGGAGATCACCCTATAGGAGGATGGAGAGTCTCAATGAGGTGTGCAAAATGATACCCAAATATACTTTTCATTAGTTTAAGAGGTGATTTAATGTTGTTGTTGAAGGAGGAAGATCTATTGATATTTGGTAGAAGATTAATTGGTAATTTCATTGCTTATTATGTGGAGATTTTGCTGCTTATGTTTTGGGATTACTTATCTAATTAGTGGTTTCTTTAGGGTGCTTTGTTACAACAAGCAATGAATAAGAAATTAAGAATTTTCTTTCATATAATTTTCTTTCTTTCTCATACGTAAACATTTATTAATTCTTGTATGTTTTCTTCATTTTGTAAATAATAGAAATATTGAAAATTAATTAGTAAGTACAAGGATTAGTTTATTATTTGGTGTTTAACATGAAGTTTAATATTGACACCTTATGTGTATTTGGTAAACTGGAGTTCATGAAATGTAACCCACTTATATTTTTTGTCTAAATATGAAAAATAGATTTTGGACGGTTACAAGCTATGAGACACAATCAAGCAATTGAATGTCAACGATCATGCCAAATCTTTGTAAGTCAAAGATAAGATAGTTAAAAAAGTTATGTACCGACGATATTATTATTTTGAACGTCAAATAACCAATGACCGGGTTGGAGTTGAGATTACTATTAAAAAAGTTTTTTCAACCCAAGACAATGACCTAATAAGTGTTGGGTGTAGACAACCTTCAGCAATATTTTTATATCGGGGGTGTGGGGGCGGGAGCCCCCACGGAATACGGAGTATCCCGTAGTCTGGGTTATTTCGGCTATAGGCCCGATCCTATATATTTGTATTTTTCGCTCATATTAGGGTTATGAGTTTTTCGGAAATCAAATAGAGAGGCGAGAGAAAACCAACATCTCAGAGAGATTGAAGAATACTTGTACTATTGTTCTTTGATTTAATAATGGATTGGTGTGGCTCCCATGGTTTCTGCGATTGCCATTACTCATAGTTCTCAAGATCAGAAGGGCTAGGGTTTGTTCCTAACTCCTAACAATAAGTGAGTTAAACCTAATCACATTTCCCCCCATAAATTGTTCTGATTATTGAGTTGGTCCCAAAAGCTCCCTTAAAAATTGTAAACTGCACCCTTGCAGTTTGCTCCCAAAAATGCAGGGAATCCATATCCAAATGCAAACTCTGCCTTCCTTCTGTAGCCCTCTACCAAGGAGTAAGTATTCATGATATTGTTCTTAATAAATTGCACAACGAAAATCCCCCTGTGAAACACACACGTTTAGGAGTGTAAATGAACCGAGCCGAGTTATTTATTAAACGAGTTGAGACGGATCAACTTCTAATTAAACAAGCCAAGCTGAGATGAGCCTCTAAAAAATTTAGACGAGCCTCAAAATATATTACAAATGAGCCAATTCAACTCGTTTAGGGTTGGGTCGAGATAAATGAGCCGAGCCATAAATGTTACTAGCTTAAAAATGTGTTAAAATTTGGCTCGTTTACAAAATGAGTTGAACCAAAATGAATCGAATTGAACAATTAATAACCCCTCACAAGCCACTCAGCAATGACTATTCATTTACTCCCCTAACATACATAGCCTAATTTTTTGTATTATTAGACTTGATATTTTTCAATATTTAATAAAATTAGTATTATTTTTTGTTAAATTTTTTTGTATCTTCTTATTCATTTCAATGGAGAGAAATTGTAAAAGCTAAAAATGGTATAAAAATTAAAACAGACGACGGTATAGACAAAAAGACATTCATTGTCTCAAATGTCTTTTTTGTCTATAGTATCGTTTTTTATATTTTTGTATCATTTTTAGTTTTTTCGAATTTTCTTATCAAGACGAATAAGAAGATAAAAAAATTTCGATTAAAAGACTCAAAGTGATAATATCAAAAAATAAGAAGAAAATTAAGACAAATAAGGCCATATTTGGGGTAAATTAAGTTGGGTATTAATGGTATTATCAATTATTTAAAAGATTTGTCATTTGTTTGTAGCAAAATTTGTTTGAGTTAAATTATTGTTTTTAGGATTATATGTGTAAAAATTGGTGGAAAAAATAATATTGTGCGTGCGGGAATAAAACTTGGGATCAAGATTACCTCCTTATTAGTCCTGTTTTTTTGGATTTATCTGTCTATATGGTGTTATTATTGTATTGATTCTTGTTTTTGCGCTCACAAAAAAAAGGGTTACACGATCTCTTGCCGCTATGGCCAAAAGACTCTAATAATTAAGTTAGCTCAGTAATTAACTTAACCAAGAGAAAACTTTAATGAAAAGACTAAATTCTATTGAATTCGTAAGCCAGAAATCAATTACCTCTATATACAATTTGAGCACTGCTTTTATAGGTGGCACCCCAGTTTAGACTCCTTCCAAATTACTAGTTTCTCACTAGTAATCAGGATTGAATCAGAACTTCTCATCCTAATCTCTTCAGAGTTCTATCTGTTCTATTTTTCTTTTTATTATGTTTCTTTGTTTAGATAGACTTCTAGTCCTAGTGGAATTAGAACACTTCTCATATTATTAGGAACCTGTAATATATCCTTTGGGAACAAATCAACGGGACATGTGTATTAACTTCTAACCATCGGTCAGTTAATACCTATGCACATCATATGTCGCTCTGTCGCACGGAATAACACACTGCCATACTACTAGGATGTCACGCAGCATAGAGCGGGACTAATTCGTTGTGTAGAATCATACTTTACACGTGTGACTAACCATATCGATTTGGACTAGCATCATGCCGCATTGCAAGATAACATCCAGGAAATTTGGATTAGTCCTTTGACTAAGGTAAACCCAGAATTACTCTACCACAATTGCTCTAGTTTTGGTTACTTCAGTCGCACAACCGGAGTGGACAAAGCTAAATAATAAGCCTATAGGCTAGTGCTTCAATTATCAATATAGTCCAATAGTCATTCTTTAGAGCGTCTTCAATTAATGCCCATTAATTATGAGCGCATCTTTGGAGGAAAATGAACGGCTGTTCACATGTGTACCCTATCTGATTTAAACATCGCATTCTTCCCAAAATTTATGATCTATTTTTTCACACTTCAAATGTTTTTACTAAACCTAAGCTTTTCAGAATCCCTAAGTCCTTTTCATCTCTCTAATCTCCTATCTTTCTGTAAGTCTTCTTCATTTCCTCTTCATTTCTTCTTTGAAATTTTTGCTTGTTTTTTTATTTGTCCTATTTCTAAGAAAATGGGTTACTTTCGTTCTCTGGTCGATACCCTGGAGAAAATCGAACAATTCTGTCGATAATATAGGATTCCAGAGGATGTGGTTGTTGATCTGGACCCCGAAGATTATATTAGGAGCTTTTCTTATAACAACACCCTCCACATCCCTGCATTCCAGGTTGTGGAATCCAGGGTACATTTTCCTCTTCACCCCCTCCTAAGAAGTTTTCTATACTACTTAAACCTAAATATAATACAAGTGGCCACCAAATGAACCAAATTACTGGCTCTCAGATATGCCTCTGAGAGATCCTTCACCAATACACCATCAATCATACCAAAGCGGACATCTGTTATCTCAAGGTTCGGTCAAATAAGTGCAAATTAGTTGAGTGACTCTCTAATTCAAACAAAGGGGACGATGATGATTACCTAATCATCACTAGGAATTGTGAGTTTATCCCTGGGGAAAAAGCGAGAGTGTCTAGTCCCCCGTGCAGACAGAGCTCCTCGTTAGTATTTTTCACTAACTTGTTTCTTCCCTTCTTTTGCTCTTTACTGTTCGGCTAACCCTAACTATCATGTGTCACAGATCCTCAAGTGAACAGAATATCTAGAGCTAACAAGTTTGCTAAGCATGACGAGGTCAATAAAGCTCTAGAATACATCCTCCCCTCTGGATAGCTGATTGACCACACTTGTGACCATCTTCTTGGATACCAACTGCATTACAGTGGCTATCGCAGAGCACGATGCCCAGGCCTTATCCAAGACATTGCCCATATCGAGCTAGCAATACCCATAGTATACCTTTATCGGACCAATGGGGTACTATTGCTAGACCATCCCCTAAGGAGGCTACTAAATAAGACGTTCTACAAGAGGTTGAAAGGTGGGTCTACCGTGAATGCCAAACATATTCTGACTCTCTAGAAATTGTCAGGACATTTCCCCATGCTGAGGGTCAAGATCTTTATGCTCTACTAGACTGGGATGACGAAATGGCATCTTCTGATTTTGTGAACCTAGTTAAGGCTGATGCTAAATCTCGATCCCTAACTCCATCGATGAAAAGCATTGCTACCCCTTCTTCCAAACCTTCTGATGCCCGAACTGTCATCACCACAGCACCTGCGCCCCCTCTTCCACCTGCTGCAGCTATCCCTGCCCCTACCCAGGTGCTACCTCCTCCTACCCCTTCAGACACATAAACTGCAAATCAACCCCCAATGACTCACCATAGGAGTAGGGCAGCTGCTAATTTGCTTGAGGAGTCTCGCAAATTAAAGAGGCTTAGGAAGGTTGGCCTTACAATTGTGAAAAAGGGGGAAGGAAACTTATGAGGATAAAGAGTGGTCCCTATACTGATAGGGAGAATATAAGGGTCATGAGGAGGAGCGATATAATCCTAAACATGCGCATGGGCTATGGGCAAGAATTCTACAAATACCTTGATCCATAAAATTTTTACCTATTCTTTCAAAGTACTACTCCACTTATTCTTTTCATTTTGCTTCTCTTTATTTTCAACTCTAACAATCTATCTTTAACATTCTATCTAGTGTCCGACATAGGTGGATGCTTGATATAACAAGCTCTGCGATGAACACACCAAGGAAAACCCATGTGCCAAAAATGCCCTGGTTGCCGCCAATAGACAGGAGGAGAAGGTTGAGGTTTTGATGAAGAGGCAGGAAGACATAACCTCTTCTCTCCCAGGAGCAACTAGAGTTCAAGAGACTGAAGGCAACCAAAAGGATGATCAAGCTGTCCTAGATCAATTGAGAAAGGATGCCCAAACTGAGATAGTTAAGAGGGTTAGGGCCTATAACATTGAACCTTGTTGCTCCGGTGGACAAGTTTAAGTTAAAATTCCTAGAACTGGAGCATGCTAGGACTGAGGTTTAAAAGGCAAATCAGGTGGCCAAATAGGCCTAGAACAAAGGGACTAAAACAACTACGACCAATTATAATGCTTAGTTTCTTGAGCAGTTGCCTCAACTCAAGTACCACTTCTTCACTGAACTGTGGGGAACTGCACTAGATGCCCTGAAGGTGTCTTAGGACTCTCCTCTTCGACAAGAGATTCCTCTACCCAGGAAGGTATTATCCGTGGAGTCTTCCCCCTCTTCATCTGATGGAGTTGGGCATGAGGCAATTTCTCCTCTGCCTGAGCCTAGTGTTGACGTCCTTATACCTTCATATGGTGAAGTTGTACCTCCTACAGACCTCCCAACTCCTGAGTGTTCCGTAATTGGAAGCA
>NMUG010007420.1:0-12079 GCA_002855965.1 Monotropa hypopitys
TTTGGGAGTGTTGTAAGTTTGTCCACAAAAATCCATCGATAGATATTTTAGATAAATAAAATAATTACTTTATAGAGGTAAAATATAATTAATCATAAGATAAAATATTATGGTAGAGAGTGAAAAATAATTAAGGAGCTGAGTAAAATATTATCTTAGGGGTAAAATATAATTATATTAGGGGGTAAAATATAATTAAGTATAACTAAGAATGAGAGAAATATAATTAAGGAGGGGGTATGATATAATTAGGGAGTGTTGTACGTTTTCCCACAAAAATCTATATATTTACGGTAGTGTCATTGAAAAGTTAGTTTGTGAGAGATATTTTTAGACCATTAGATCAGATGAAATGAAGGATTGAGATTGAGTAAAATGGTATATTCTTTTAACATCTTTTAAGATACATACATCCCTTATTATATAGATTGAAGTTAAGAGAGTTCTTTTTAGTTTGTTCATATTTCAAACAATGACTTACCATGCAACAATAGGCTTCCATTCATTTATGTCTCATCTATACATAAAAGCTAAATTGCTGCTCTGAAAGTATTCTTTTTTCTTTTTTAATAATATGCAAAAAGGTTGTTCACCTTTCACTCCTGTTTATTTGTGTTCCCCTCTTTCTTCAAGGATAACGGTCACGCCCCGTATTTTCAAATCATTTTTTTAAAATTCATTTTTATAAATGAAAATAACTAAGAACCATAATCATATCCCAGTAGTGCCAAACAATCAAAGGCATCCTCACATAATATCCTAATGAAAACCAACAAGTAATAGATTACAAGTTCCAAGGAAAACTTTTAGATCAACTACAAATTATTACAAGTTTCTTAAAACAGTTATAAAACCTTTTACTAATATAAATCTCAGAGAATGATGAACTTAATACACATGCATGCTATCTTCAAGATTGAGACTCGGTACCTGAAAAATAAAGAGTGTTACGCCTAGTAGGAAGATTTATATCAAATAATGCATATGGTTGCGGTGAACTAGTGTACGTTATGTCCAGAATACATATGAATGATATGACCGTAGACTTGCATGCATGACCATGATCCAATTCCAAATCCATTTATCCTTCTCAAAACATTTCAATGCAATCCTTTCCAAGACCATTCCTTTATTATCTTCGAAATCATGCCATGTACTTTGATTTTCAATCATATCCTTTCGTACACATATGGATGAATCCAAGAATTCCATCATAAGTCTATTCCGGATTTCATCCTAAATATCTCTCTTTAATCTTTATCATGTTTTGAAGTTATAGAACTTTACTTGGGTCATTTCCAGAATAGTGGTCCATCGACACACTATCTGTTTATTCCTCGTATTTTCCAACTCGTCAGGAGGGTCTAGTCAACCCCTCATTGCGCAATGTCATAGATGATCGATCCATTTAGTAAACCAAAATTTCCGAATAAGAAACCGATTTCAGGTCATATATAGTAGTCATAGCAATAATATTCTTAGCCAATGCTAGTGCTAATTTTCAATTATTTCCTAGCCGATGCTAGTACCATACTCCAATTATTTCCTAGCCAATGTTAGTCGTGATGATTACTTATTTCAAGCTTATACTTGTGTTATTGCCCAATTGTTTCAAGTTTATGCTTGTTTTTATTTCAAAAATCATGTTCCATTCTCTATTTCAAATCACTCAAAGGTATGGCAAGAACCTCCTAGCTTTGGTTTTCACTTTTGTTTCATGCAACCCATATGGTACCAATGCATTTTAATGCAATTCCAGCTTCCAATTTCACGTTTTCCAAGTCAATTTTACTATAAGAATGCGATAACGGCAAAAGCCCCAAATTTGAGAATCAATTGCAACTAGGGTTTTCATAGAAATTGGGGTTTTCAATCAACTTGGTAGAACTTGAAACTGATGTTGCCAATACTCACATATAACCACAAACAACTCAAACCCACAACAAATTTTGAATTTAAAGGAGGAACTCCAAGCCAATTGACCCATAGAACCCAAAAAACGAACTCCCATGAATGACTATCAAGCAAGAGGGAGAAGAAGGAAAGCACAAACCTATGTATTAGAGGCGTAGAAAATCATACCTTTGAGAGTTGAACTTCGAAACTAGGTGAGAGTTCTCCACACGTGGATGAATGAAGTATATGAGTAGATAGAGTTTTACGAGATCTACAAGCTTCCTCTTGACCAAATTCTCCAAAGTTTGATGGTTTTAGAGACATTGAAGAGAGAAAGGATAGAGAGAGAAAATGTGAGAGAGATGTGGTAGGATTTACTCTTAGAGAGAGTAAGAATGCTTGAAAAATGAGTTAGAACGACCTAAGGTTGATATATATATCCCAAAACACGAATGGACAAGTTTACTCTTGAAACCATAGATTTTATACACTTACTACCGGAAGTAAATCACTCCATTTCTGGAAATGGAGCATGTTGTTTCTTGCCCAGATGTTGCACCCACCACTACCGGAAATCAAGGATGCAACATCTCATCAACTGGACTTTTGGAATTAGGACCCTTCACTTCCGGAAATGGGCACTCTCGTCATCTCCATTCCTCACTCAAACCAGGAACTACCAGAAATGAATCGGATCATTTCCGGAAATCCTACCATGCTCCACCCTTAGCCACTTCCGCAAGGCAACTTCCGGAGATCAAAGGAACCACTTTCGGAAGTCTAAAGACCCACTTCTGGAAATCCCGCTCGTTACTTCCCCAGCCACAACCTCTATCTAACTTCCGGAAACCCACGTGCCTACTTCCGGAAGTTTCAGAATTCTCTTAACTTTTTCAATTACAACCAAATTGATCCCGAACCTTCCCAAAACGCATCAAATCAATCCGAAACTCTCGGATAACAATCTAAACTCCTCAGAAACATATTTGCTTCAAATAACTCTAATATTCCTCGACAAATGGCCACGAAATAAATTAATTAAACCACAAAATAATCCGTAAAATTCTATAAAATTCCAAGACATGACAATAACTATGGCTACTGCTTCATCCTCATTGTCTTAAGCCATATGTTTCCTGTGTTACTATTTGGATCCCATTTTTTGTTCAAAAAATGTACTAACTTCGAACACCATGTTTCTGGAGAACTTACCAGCCGAAAATACACTTTCCGCTGTTGAAGTCACCAAACTCTGTATCAAACATCAAACTGGCTAAATCTGTAGAGGTTAGTAACTGTTCCTCAAACTGTCATGTTCTTCTGGTACACTTGTTACTATACAAACTGATGACTGCATTTCATCTTTGAATGAATTAGTGGTTTAATGATTGCACTGACGACATAAAAGTCTGCTGTTCCCATGCTCTTGACCAGCTTTATAAGCATTATGGATGGGAGGTATTGTAAACACATTTGTTTTCGTTGTGCTTAATTTCTTATAATGATCTGCCTTAATTTATTTGTCCTTCTTGTGCAACTATACATTTCCATTTCCCTCTAATCTAGAATAGATGAGATCAATGGATAATTTGTATCATTAGTTGGTCATTTCTTTATCGTAGACCTGTAAACGTGGTAGTAAGAAAGATTGACAAGATAGTAGTTGATAAAACTGTTAGGTAAGGAGGAAGACCTGTCTCGAGCCAAACCAACCATGGGCCATGACCGGCCAACGAGTAAACTCGCAATGGCCTAAAGGAACGAGTTAATGGATTTCTAACACCGGCTAATTTAAAACGTCATTCATAATAATTTGATAAAATGCGCAAGCATAAATAACAAAAAACTCATAGTGTAGTGCATAGTACAAACTTTAATTACCAGAAATTGAAGTAGTCTTTTACAATAATCCAGGCCTGACCAAAAGCTTTAATACAACAGAAGTACATCAAAATATGGATTATCTTTTAAAGCTCATCCATCGAACCATACTCTTGTCCTGAAAAATGTTTTATAAAAATCCATAAACATTATGCTAGAGTGAATCAAAATATGCCAACGTTACTAGTTTCATGGATAACAATATCTGAACAATTCAAAATCCATTTCCAATATAATATGTGGCTCAATAGCCATAAAGATGTCAATGAGTGTTTGTGTTTCCCGGCTCATAAGGCCTCAGCATAATCAAGCATTTCTCAAGTCTATAGCATCCACTCCAGGTCCTTCGGCTTATAGCTTGTTTTCATTAGATATTTCGACATGAATATAATTTTGCTCTTTACGGTACCAATGATGTAGGGGCAACCCTAATAATAATGATGGCGTGATATCACCCAAAGATCACTTGACAATGATCCCACCCTTATTCTCCTTATCCTGCTAGTATCAGACCCCGCCCCCAACAGTCGGACCACCGTGTCACTTCCCATGCCGTTCAATCATATAAAACCTTTTCTTTTCATTGTTAATCCATGGATGTCAAGGGGAAATCTCATGTTTATTTATTTCATTTCGTAAATGCAACGTAATATCATTTGGATGCTCATTAGCAAGGGAAAGTACTTGCAAAATGATTAAGCATACTTGCATAAAATCTGAGTAATTAAGGTATATAGAGACTTACTTGTTTGATTGAAATTTCCTTGCTTTAATCCTTATCAAATGTTTCCAAGTCCCAAATCTGACATAATATCATAAGACTCAATTAATGATTTTTCTTTCTACGACTTCAGCAGAAATGTCGAGCATTCACAGGACTTTCTTAGCGAAACTAAGCTTTTGTCCGAACAGTCCATTGTCGGACACACACATCGGGCCAAACACTAACTAGACTGAACAGCCGAGTAGCCCACTAACTGAATGGGTTAGGGGTTTCAGTTGGGACGCCTGGATACTAAGTGGGAATACCAAGTTAGGGTGTCAGTCAAGTCTTGCCGAGCATAAGTGCTCCGGCCGTAAGGGTGGTCGACAAAGTCAAAGGGACTTAATTCTGATCATAAGTAAGTGTTAGATGTTTTCCGAGCAGGTGAGGGTCCTGTCGAGCAGATTTCAAGGGGTCCAGACATGTCTCAAAGGCATACCGAGCACTAGGGCATTTTTTCCAACGTAAGCAAAGGTTCTTTCAGTGCTGCTAAGCATTGAGCCTGGATGGGAGGCTTTGCCGAACATCATGGGGTATACGTTGCGCTGATTTGAGGTAGGCCAAAGCCCTTGCCACACACAAGACTGGCCGAACTATGGGATATGCCTTCCGGAGCAAAGATGGCAGGTGGTCGGCATATCTGTGTTCGACAAGACCATAGAAGGGTCTTCCGAACTAATGGGGTACTAGGGGCCATGGTGGCCGAACATCAAGATGGTCATTCTGAGTGCGGGGCCAAACGATTGAGTTCAATAAGATAACTATAATATGGTTGGGTCGAAGGCCCTTAGCCGGACAAGTAAATAGCAAATGGGAGTCAAGGATTAGCTTTGCCGAGCAGAGAACAGGGTTGTCGAACTGAAGGATCCAGATGTTGATCTTGAGCTAAAAGGAGGGCTCCGGTTGGGCGAGCTTTCGAACAGAAAGTGTTTCAAAGACTGGGTGTGTGGTTAAGGAAGTTGTCGAACACTCAAGGATCCGGAGGGAGGAGCTTCTCTTTCTAGAGAACTCTAAATGCGTTTGGAGAGGTTTGTGTGAAAATGAATGCTGAAGGTGGGTTTATATAGTGGAGGAGAGGTCTGGGGTGCATTTAATGAGAGCATGATGTTGACAAAAGACTTAACAGGGTGCTTAGGCAATCATTGCCGAGCAGAGGAAAGGGTGGAGTGCACGGAGGACGTGTTCGTTTGGTAGTGTCAGTGCCAGGTAGAAACGTATGGGCAACGATGTGTGTCAGAGCCGGTTGACATGCTGCCTGACCTATCATTCCGACTGACAAGTCATTCCGGCTGAGAATCCATAGTGTCGAGTCAGTTTTGGCTTATTGGGACATGACTTCTCCCTGAGTGCCGACCAGGCCAAATGATGACCCAATCATTGGTCGAAAATGATAAATATCTCCTTGGACTTCTAGGTATTTCCAATTGGACCTCAATTTTTTTATTCTTTCAATTTAACAAATATTTTTGAGCTCATTTTCTCGGTTCATGGTTTCACAAGACCCAAATTGACTTTAGATGCTATTATACGAAAGAATATGAGTCTCCTCAATCTAAATGAACATGTTACCCTCGATAGAGCTCAATGGAAAAATATGATTTATGTAGCCGACCCCATTTGTGATGTATGACAACTTTCGGATCAATACCAAAATAAAGAAAACACTGCGAAAAACCAAAGAAATTTGATAGAAACCTAGAGGGGTGAATATGTCTTTGAATTCTTTGGCCTTTTTAAAATCCTTTTACAGTTTAAGCACAAACAAGTAAATTATTAGATTAATCCGGTGAGCGAGTAAAGCAAAATAGGATAGACAAATAGTGAGTGAGAGAGAGAGAGAGAATTGTACACAGTGATTTTTATAGTGGTTGAGCAATTGCTTAATCCACTCTTCATTGTGATCTCCCCTGGACCACCCCGGTATCCACTATGTAATCACAATTACAATAAAGAGATAAACGCAAATCTCTCCTCCTAGCCTAACTTCTACAGACTAAGGAACACCTCTCTATAGGATAAACGCGAATCCTATCTTCCTAGCCACGCAGTCCAGGGAACTCTCACCCAGGATACCCCTGACCCTAACTATGCTACATGCAGAGCATAGATTTCCTCTCCTACGAGATAAATGCAAATCCCGACTATACTACACTCAGAGTATAGATTTGCAGGATATCCTTGACCCTGACTGTGCTACACGCAGAGCACAGCTTTTACTCACACCGCTTACTAAAAAAATCAAATAAAGCTCAGTGCATATACACGTTATGAACTCTACCCAAGAGCTAAATGCTCATCCCACTTGAAAGACTACACAGTGGATATTAGTCCGATAATCTCACAGGGTAAGTTATGTGCTCGTGATATAGTGTATGACTAAATATAGAAAACCAAGTGATGTGCCACAATAAAAGACACACCCCTTGTCCAAGTCACTCTCAATGAATAAAATCAATATCGCTCAGGAGAGTGCTTAAGAGAAGTACGGTGAAGTACTCTCTACGATTATATAAATGTCAATACAATACGGGAGTCAAAGGATAATACTTATTGATCAAGTATCTTCTAAAGCCACAAGTGCTAGCTCCCAAATACAATAAGTATCAAGGCCAAACACGACCACTAAAGAAAATAATAATAGTACTTAATACATCAAGTCCACCGAGCTACCTCACAAATCTACCCAACTAACCACAGTAAGGAAAACAGTAAAAAGGACCAGTTAATGTTGCACTTTGGGCGAATCAATCAAGCCCTTGTCACCCCACACTTGGCCTCACCGCTTATAATCAAGCGAGCCAGGGTATTTCCACTTTAAGTTAATTACTATTTTCATGCATAGTTTTCCACATTACAAGGCCAACGGTCCATGTGTCACATACATACTCATGATTCAAGGTTCAATTGCATGGCATAGTGCAAGTCACATCAAGTATCCACATAAGTAAATAAAGCATGGAATTGTATAAGTGTTACACAAGGAAATCAAGCAGCCATATCTAAAACATGCATCTCAAGTAAAAACAAGCAAGGGACACACATAGGTCACTAACACCCAATCACACACTTCACATAAGAAGACATGCATTGAAGGGATCTAACATACTTACCAAAGGAGTGTGTGAAGTCCAAAAGTATTATTGACGTTGCTCCGTAGGTCCGGGCACCTCACCTGTTCAAAGTGTTTAGGTTAGATAAATGAATTCCTTTTTAATGATTTAATCATAAGACTTAGGGTTCTTATATACCAATTCAAGATACCGAGACCCTATTAAGACTCTCAAACATCCTTCCATAAGACCCGAAATCAACCTTGGACTAACCTTTGGACAAACCCCAAACAATTCTCCAACTTTTACCCTGACCGGTATGGGACCGGTATGCAACCGGCATACCACCCGGCATGACGGTCGGCATGACGGTTAGACTTAATTTTTTCTTTTGCAAGACTCCCAAACCTACTTTTCGATTTTTCCACAAACTGGTATACCGACCGGGATGCCAGCCGGCATGCCGGTTAGGCCATTTTTGTGAGAAACACTAAGGAAAAACCTACTGCCTAAAATTTGTGAAGGTCGGTAGGCATCCGGTATACTGCCCGGCATTCCGGTGCTCATACTGGTCGTTGACAGTAGTAGATTTTCTGCGATTTTAACACAACCCTCTTCGACAAATCTTCCCAAAACTCGATTATAAGCCCTCAAATGGCAAAATTTCACACAAGCCCGTAGTTTCATATCCTATAGGGTTAACATACTCCACTAGGGAGTCCTACAAACATCAATTGATGTTCTAAATCAATATTTTCAATTCTAAATTTAGAAATTCGTTTTTGTATAAACTCTAGTGTTTGATCTCCTAATTCTAGGAAGATGATGAATATAAGTATAGGAATCCTTACCTTAGATGTTAGGAATGGATTGGGAGTTTATTCAAGGCTTGCTTCAAGCTTGGGGGATCCTCCATTAGCCTTCTCTCTCTCTATCTTTCTCACAGATTTTGGGTTGTACGGAATGAGGGGGCTAGGGCATCCCCTTGGCCTAAAATTTGATTTTAGTGTCTAAAGACCCATATACCCCTATGCCCCATCCATTATTACAATCTATACACTAATTACTCTCTAAGGTCCTTGTATGAATCCTTCTAACATAAAAAACCCTAAATAGACTTATTATTTTATTTAAACTCTCATTACTATATACTTCTATTATAATTATTTATTATACTAAATATTTTTAAGAGAATTAATGGAACGGGTGTGACAAAAATTATATGGACCGGTACAGAGATTGGCATGCCGCCCGATATACCGGACGGTATACCAGTGATGCATACCGGTCAGCCGGTGGTTCGGCTCTCCATTTTTCTTATAGCAATTCCTGCGTTTTGACCTCAAAATCTATGTTTTAACGCATATGAACTAATCAAAATGGCTTTAAATCCGTCTGATTCAACTTTAATGAAATTTTATAAAAACTCTGATTAATTGTGTTTTATTTAGTTTAATTCGAAACCATAAGTCATAATAGGTTACTAACCTTGCCGGGAATGATTTACGAAGATTGGATAGAGTCCGATCAGGCCAGTGTTCTTCGTCGAATTCTCCCTCTCTTTTATTTTGATTTTAGGTTTAATTTTATGATTTTCTTTTTATTTATTTAGGATACATTTAAGAATATTAAGGAAAATAAATTTTCCTGTGGGCTCCGCTATGGTGCGGGATGGTGCACCATAATTTTGATATTTCTTAAATTGAATATTAGTATTTTACATATTATCTTATAATTCTTTTATTCGTCCTTTTATTTCTATAATACTATCGAGTTCCCATAAATTTTCAAATTTTGCCAATAGTTATTATTAAATTTTTTTATTCTTACTAAGAGTTATTAAAGCTAAACTTTCTTTATTAATTTCACTAATTAATTTTTATAATTTAATCATGTTTATATTTATTTTAGAATAATCAGGATTCTACATTGAAGAACAAAGATGTGTCCCGTCATTCAATTATGAAGATTTTGTGATGATATTCGCGCAGAAGGAGAGATTTATTTGGGGGACATGCAGAAAGTTACATCCAAGAAAATATGATTCATACACAGTTTTGAAAAGGCTTGGAGGTGATGCATATGTGATTGATCTTTCTAACTCTCTTAAGATTTCTAAGATCTTTAATGTTGATTTTTTTTAGTGTCATGGGAAAAAAACATTTTATCCTAGCTTAAACTCGAGGATGAGTTCTTTTGAAAAATGGGGGACTGATGTAGGACAACTTTTGGCTCAATGCCGAAGTAAAAACACTGCGAAAAATGAAAGAAAATGTTATTCGGAAATTGGAATTTAAATCAAGAACCACTTAAATATCGATATTCTGATGCACAAAAGTGGAAGCAAAATCAACCTCAGTATTAGCACACTTGGTTACCGATAACCAGGGACCGACCACTATTTGGGTTATCGATAACTAGCACCCGGTCCAGCTAATAGAGGCCACGTTTACCGATAACCATACCTCCATCATGCATGGGTTATCGATAACCTGAGCTGTGGAGTTAATATTAAATTAAGGAAATTTTATTCAATTTAATTTAGTTTCCTAATGTTCTTAGGATTTCTTTTTAAGTAAAGTAAGATTATTCTATCTTTTATTTCTTTCCTAATTGTCCTAGAAGTCTTATTTTAGTTTTCCTTATTTAATTAGGATTCTTTCTTTTATTTAATTTTTGAATTAGGTTAGTATTTTTATTTGTTTGAAGTATGCTTTTAA
Source organism: Monotropa hypopitys (assembly GCA_002855965.1). Classification (NCBI taxonomy): domain Eukaryota; kingdom Viridiplantae; phylum Streptophyta; class Magnoliopsida; order Ericales; family Ericaceae; genus Monotropa; species Monotropa hypopitys. The sequence goes on from NMUG010007420.1 coordinate 10,311, forward strand.
TTAGTTTTCTATTTCGAACAAGATTCTAATTCCTATTTGGGTTAGGAGACTTTTATTTTTTTTTTTAGATTTCCTAGTTAGTTTAGGAATAGTCTTTAGCTTATTTATATATATTGTAATCTTTCATTAAAGGAAGACTTTGATTATTAATGAAATTGTGAGATTTTCTTTCTTTGTCCTTGAGTATTCGGGAATTAATTCATTTGGAATAGTACGCTAATTATTCTCTCGTGTAATTCTTTACGTCAATTTGATTGGGACATAATTCTCGGTTTGGTTTGGTTTGATTTAGTTTAGTTGGTCATCTCTTTCACCACGTAATAAATGCACTATTTTCTTGTCAGGAAATCTAGTGAACAAGAAAATTCTCTCCTGCAAAGTGTAATTCTTTCATTTGGCTAAGCCACTAGTTTTTTACACCATGATACTACTTTGTTACCTACTTATAATTTATTATCTGGCAGACCGTAGAGGTGACTGTACCAGAAATAGAGGTGATGCGCCTGGCACATTATTTAACAATTGGATCCGAGTGTAGCAATGCCATTGCTTGTCATCTAGAAAAGCTGTATGTAATTCCTTATGACAATATTGTTTTACCTCCTTTGATGAGAATTACGATGCTAGATTTTGACAATAACATGTCTCATTGAAATAGGAATATGGCAGAGTTAGGAGGGGATGCAAGAGTAGCACTTTCTGTTTATGGGGCTTTCAACAGCAGGGAGTATTTAAATGCCCAAAAAATTAGGTACTTGTCAATTTACTTTGTCGATGGCAATATATGCTGAAAAGGCTGACTGGTAATGCTGATTTGGAAATAGTATTGGAGATGTGGGTGGTATGATTGATGTTACTCGTTCATTAATTTTTCGTAGTAAACGTAAGATGCTTAATATCATGTGATGTGATGCGTAATCAAAAAACCTCTTGTTCTAAGGAATAATTGTCTCAGGGATATTAGATCTATTCATTAGAAACTTACACATAGATCTTACTAATAAATTTGTCATAGAATCTCCAGACCCGTAAGAGCAGTGGTAAAGAACTACAAGAAAATATTTTGGAAAATTGGTTTGCTTCAACTTCTACTTCTATTTTCCCTGAGTACACAAAATGTCAAACCTAATATTTGATGTTGACAAGATCAATTCTATGGGATCGTAAGCTGTACACACTAAATGCATATAAACTTTTTGCTAATATTCCCCGACTAGTGGCGAGAAATATCATTGACATAATTGGCCCTACTCCGACTCAAGAGAATACTGTCCTGTTTAGCACATTTTCTACATAAAAAGCTTGGAGTCTGAAAAGAATACCATAATTTTGCAAATGATAAGAATTTTTTTAATGTTGTTGATGTCATTCATACATAATAAAGCTTGAATGTGCACCTACAGTGTTAAGATGAAACGTGCTATTTCTACTCACTTCACATGTAGCTGAACATCTTCTCTCTTTGTACGAATCCATTATTAGATAGCATTGGAACTGCCAGCTTATTATGTTTACTGGATATTGTTATACTTTTACTGGTTATTTTTCTGGACTATTCTAGTGACAGCAGTGGCCTAATACCAACTTTATATTGGTTCCAAGTTTCCACTTTTTATAAGTTTCCACTTTTTATGTATCTTCAGGAACCGCCAGATGCAGTTCCATAAGACCATATTTGCTAAAGCAGATGTCATTGTTACACCAACAACTGGGTACTCTCTCCCTCCAGTTTTGATTGCCTTCTATTATAGTCCGACAATAATAAGAAT
>NMUG010007421.1:0-12080 GCA_002855965.1 Monotropa hypopitys
TTGACGTATCATACAAAAATGTGACTTTCCTTTCATCGTTTCCAAAACATTTCCGTTTCATTTCCAAAACATGTCGTTCGTTCACAAAATCCTTCTTTTGTTCGATTTATCACAAAAACGTGTTAAAACAACATTTAATCCACAATTTCCCAAGAGGGTCCCAAACAAGTCATTTACCCCCAATTTGATTTTACAAAATGACTACAACACACTTTTCACAAAATTGGGGCTCTTCAAATTTGAACTTGGAATCGAACAATTTACTTCCTAGGGAGTTTATAGTGACCCTAGACAATACCCACACGCGATCAACTTAAACAAACGACGACCCGGTAACACTAATTTCTCAAATACACCAATTCGACGGATTTTCATAAAACGAATAAGGAGGAAGTAAGGAGATCAATACTACAAACGAGAGGGATAGAAAACTCTACCTCATCGGAGCTCCGGTGACACTCGCCGGAAAACCTCCATGACCGCCGGAGTGAGCCAAGCCCGCCACCGCGAATCCCTCGCGATACTCTACGATATTCACTAAGACAAAAATCACGAATGATCAACCAAAATCCATGAAATCAAGAGAGAGAGTATTTTGAGAGGAGGAGAAAACTTACCGATCGGGAACGATCCAAGCACATCACTGCGGAGAGGGCGAGACGAGGAACGAAGTAAATTTTTCGTGTTTCTTTCGAAACCTTGTGGATGGAGAGATATGGAGGAGAGAAGTGAGAGAGGGTGGGAGAGGGAGGTAGAGAGAGATTAGGGTTAGAAATGGGGAAGAAGATGGGTAAACATCGTGTATAGGGTATATATAGGACCCCTACATGATTCTACCACAATGCCCTTAATGAAGCTGTCTGAACAGCCCTTTGCACCGGTGCAAGTCTAGTCTGCACCGGTGCAAACCCCATTTGCACCCTTACTGCCTCAACTCAGAACCTCTGTGCACCGGTGCAGCTCCCACCTGCACCGATGCAAACCTGAACAGAACCTACTGGAACCAATATGCACCGGTGCAACAAATGCCTGCACCGATGTAAACTTCAACAGAACCTACAGGAGTCAAGCTGCACCGGTGCAACAAGTGCCTGCACCGATGCAAACTTCCCTTGGGACCATATTTTCTTGACAAGGGTCTCCAAAACTTCTCCGAATCGACCTCGAGCCTTCCTAACTCAGTCATGAATACTTCCTCAACTTCCGAGACACCAAATGAACATCCTAAGGTCAATTCATCGCCTTCCTCAAGGTTACAGATGCTTTTAATGATTTACGAATGATTCAAAGATTTACCCGAGAGCCCCGAACCTTACGAATTTCACAACGAGGATTCGAATCAACGACAAACGATCAACTTCGATGGGAAAAAGTGGGAATAAACCCCGATATTCAATATATTGAATTTATTAAAACGAATGAAAATTAATTAAAATTTCCGGAGTGTGACACCAAGTGCCTTCCTTTGGAAAAACTTGCCTATGCCTTGATTATTGCTTCGAGAAAACTTGTGCCTTACTTTCAGGCATATAATATTGTCGTCTTGACCGAGTTCCCTCTTTGGACACTATTAAGATGCGCTGACCTTTCTGGCAGAATAACTAAGTGGACCGTCGAACTTGTCAACTTTGATGTCAAGTTCCAGTCTAGGACAACCATCAAAGGCCAGATTCTTGCTGACTTCATTATCGAATATTCTCCCCAGTCTGAAGAATCTCAGATTATAGAAATCTATACCACCCAAGCACAGCCACTGCAATTGCCAGATGAATAATCTTGGAAGATATTCGTGGATAGGGCCTCAAATTACCAAGGGAATGTGGCTGGAGTAGTGCTCGTTTCACCGGAGGGTCATTCATGAGAATTATCTTCGGCTCAACTTCAGTGCTTCCAGTAATGAAGCCGAGTACAAAGCCCTGATCACCAGACTCAAAGTAGATGAACAACAGGAGATCCATAGCCTCATAGTATACAATGACTCTCAGTTCGTAGTAAACCAAGTTAACGATGACTACGAGTGCCGAGATGAGTGGATGGGAAGATATGTCCATAAAGTCGGGGAGAGATTGGGACTATTCAAGAAGATCCAGATTCAGAAGTTCAGTAGGGAGTAGAATGCACATGCCGATGCTCTCGCAGGGATAGCTTCAGTAGCAGAAGCAAAGGAGCAGAGAACAATCAGCATCAAGAGCATGGACCAACCAAGCATAGACCCACCGAAGCAATCTACGATCTACTTCATCACCCAAGGCCCAAGATGGATAGATCCTATCATTTCCTTGTATCACCGCTAGAAGACAAGAAGGATGTCCACTACATAGTTCACAAGTCGGCACAGTTTTGGCTATCCTCCAGCTCCAAACTCTACAAACGATCATTCTCTGGACCGTACCTCTATTGCGTGCATCCAACATTAGTGGAAGGGGTGTTCCAGGAGTTTCACTCTAGCAGTTGTGGTGCCCATATAGGAAGAAGGTCACTTGCACATAGAGCTATTTCACAAGGCTATTGGTGGCCGAAGATGATAGAGGATGAGGAAGAAATTGTAAAAGATGTGATGCCTGCCACAGGTTGTCTCCAATTATCCAATAGCCTATCGAAGAGCTTACCCCTTTAACCAATCCATGTCCCTTCAGTGGGGCTTGGACATTATCGACAATCTCTTTACGGTACTTGACAGATTCAAATTATTGATCACCGTAATGGACTACTTCTTCAAACGGGTAGAGGTCGAGCCTCTGGTCACTATAGAAGACAAAGACATCAATAGATTTGCATAGAACATATTCTCTCGCTTCAGCATCCCCTATGCTTTCATTTCTGACAACACCACCCAATTTGTGAGGAATCTCTTTACAAGTTTCTATGCCGAACACAGAATCAGGTTCTACAACTCGACCCCCACTACCCCCAAGGTATCAGGACAGACCGAAGCTTCAAATAAAATAATTGCCATTAGAATCAAGAAAAGACTCTAAGCGATGAAAGGTAGATGGGTCAAAGATCTCCCCAGCGTTTTGTGGGCCTACCGAATGACTCCTCGGCACTCTACAGGACAAACTCCATTCTCAATAGCCTTCGACATGGAAGAAGTCATACAAATAGAAGCTGGACTGCCAACCATCAGAACCAAAACATTTGATGAAGCTTCTAATAGTGCAACAATAGAAAAGCACTTAGACCTGACTGAAGAGAGATGAGATTCGTCCGGGATCAGTCTAGCATTATACCAACAAGGAGTGGCAAGGAATTTCTCTCGAACGGTCCGATCTAGAGCCTTCAAGACAGACGACCTCATTTTGACAAAGGTGGTTAGAAACAAGAAGAAAGGTTCTAATGGCAAGCTCGGTCCAAACTGGGAAGGGCCATACAGAATCACCGGTCAGGCAGAGACTGGGGCTTACAGCCTCGAAGGGTTGGATAGAGTACCGATACGAAGACCATAGAATGCAACCAATCTGAGGAGATATTATCACTGAGCAAATTGTACTTCAGCCTAGGACCCATGCTTATCAATGAAATGGTTGTTGAATATTTTCATCTCAAAAATATTCTAACTTTCTGTTCGGTGGCATTGCCAAAGCATTATAGTTGTCATTCATCTATAAAACATGTAAGAAGCTATTCAATAGCATTATCGAAGCAGCACAATTGTCGTTCATCTATAAAATGTGCAAGCAATCGCTCGATGGCATTGTCGAAGTAGAATAGTTTTCATTCATCTATAAAATGTGCAAGTAGTTGATCGGTGGCATTGCCGAAGTAGCACAGTTGTCGTTCATCTATAAAACGTGCAAGACGATCCGAACCCAAAATATAGCAATAAACTAAAATAAGCCGATCAAGCTTCAAGCACAGAAGGATCGGCAGTAGCAGGCATGGCCCTAGCATCTTTAGAAGCCGACAGTTTGCTAAGCCAAGCTCTACCAGTGCAATAAATAGCTGGAGGAATGGTACCGATTGACTAGACATCGTCCTTCATCCCAGTGGAGACTAGGATGCAAACCTAGCCTTTCCGAAAGCACATGTCCTAGATGGAGACAACTTGTCGGCTATATTCTACTTCGGCTTCATCATAGCCTCTGTTGTAGCCGACACCCTCTACTCCAGCCGCCTTCTTCTCCTCGTCAAGCTCGGCCTGGGCCTTCTCAGCTTCGGCCTTCAGGCGAGCATTCTCTGCCTCCTTGTCGGCAAGGCTTTCTTATAAGTCCTTCGCCTTCTCATTTAGATTTATGCCAGAATGATTGGCCTCATCTAGCTTTACAAGGCTTTCCTCATTAGCCTTATGAGCCATAGCAGAAGACCAGAGCATCTCATCGATGTGCTCCTTGACACCAATGCCGACGGACAACATCTTCCAAACAAGATATCAGTAAAGCTGAGCCAAAGAGAAAGATCCAAAAATGCAAATAAATAGAGGAATGCATACTTGGATGGCGTAGTACATCATCTGATAAAAATAGGTTCTGACACCTGTCAGAAGGGCCTCCACATCCTTCGACAGGGAGAAGGAATGGGCCAATGCCATAGCCACAACGGGGCTCTCGGTCATACTATCGGTTGCTATCGGGTTGTAATCTTCATACCGAAGACCAGGACCCACTTCGGCACCATAGCCTGCTCTTCATAAGTAGCCCCCATCAGTTGTGTGGGCTCTGAAGTCCTAATGTCGGCATCAGCAATAGCATGTGAGGCATCTTCGACAAGCCTGGCCCTCTTCCTGGTGCACGTCTTTTTTAACTCGTCGGCACTTGGGGCCCTCCGATGGTACGGTTGGGCCGTAATGACCACCTCAGGTTTGGATTCTTTCTTGTGGCCATCTTCTCTTCCTCTTCTTCGGTACTGTTAACCGAAGCCTATCAAGATTCTAAAGTATGAGTATACGAGGGTGTATACTCGAGCAAAGTGGGAGCCTAATGCCGAGACAAAGAAACCTCATAGATCTGGTTGATCCTGTCCAAATTAGCCTGGAATCTCAAGCTATTAACAATGCCGATGTCTACAAAATAAGGCACAAATTAGCAACGCATCATACGGTTGTCGGTCAGAGTTAAAAAGGAAAAGCTCATCTGGAATGTCAGGTGCAAAGGGAACTTGGTAGCCCTCCTCCCCTCCAGAGGGGGGATTCGAACGCGATGGAGACGATCATATAATTGTCGGCGTACTTGTCAGAGTCTGGTAGGTTGACAATCAGACCGGACTGGCCCAGCCTCCTATCAAAGTAGTATTTTCGGGACTTCGTATTGAAACTGAGCAGGTAGAAACCAAAAATGTCCTCGAGGGTGATCTTCTCCCGAAGATTCGTGTTCAGTCAAACTACTCCCGTTATGATTTTGAAAACATTCACTATCACCTGTGATGGCGTGAGGTGCAGATGACTGAAGAACTGACTTAGCATAGGGTGGAAGGGGAACCATATGCCTCCCTCGATGACGTCTGAAATAGGGATGTGGATATATGACAATCTATGTTCTATATCGCCAACCGGTGCTAGGGAGAGATGAACGTTGTTTGGTACATCATATTCTTCTCTGAATTCCCAAATAGCTGACTCCAAAGACAAGTGCATGTTAAACTTATCAGTTCGCTTCTTCGATGCCACGGATAAACCTAAAGAGGCAAATAAAAAGGAAAAAACTCATGTGGATGCCAAAATACTGGGCAATAGAGCAGCACAGCGCCGTCGATGGGAAAGAGGATGCTCTGAAACAATAGAGGCAGAGTATTCTGTCATCCTCGAAGGCCTTGGGAGGCTAACCCCATAGCCAAACAAGGGGAAAAAATCTTTGAGGCCATGGAAGAAAAAAAAGACATACATGATGGGAAACCAAGAAGCATACGTGAGAAAGAAAAAGGAAGGAGAATCATGTAGAAACCTTGCTGGAAATTGCTATGCACGGTGGCCGGAAATCACCTAGAGAGAGGCATCATTTCGACGGGATTCCAAATGGTGTAAATGGCAACCCTAGAAGGGGTATAAATATCCCAGGCTTTGGATGAGAAAAGGAGAGGATGATTGGCCGACCGGTTAGGGTACAACACTCATTGTAGCATTTAATAAAAAGTGAACTGACGCTGCTAGATGATAGCCGTGCACGCAACCAATCACATCAGCCGCATTGTCAACCAACGACAACACGCCACGTAGACTTACGTCACATCTTTCCAGGTAGCTGTTCATGTCACACTCTGGAAACATTAAATATTTTCCCATTCGTTTCAAAAAAATATATATAATTAATTAAATCTTTTTCGGGGATTAAAATTGAGTGTCGTTCAATTCCCCGCGGCTCATATTTTGTTGTACCGATTCTGTATGAGTGAGGGAAGTCTTGGTTTGTGAGGTTTTTTGTTTTGCGCGCGGGCAAGTCATTGTGGTGGAATTCGGGTTGCGTTGTGGTCCTCGGGGGTTGTTCGATATTCGCATGGGCATTTAAATGATTTGTTTTAATTTAATTATTTTTTTAAAACAAAAATAAAAAAAGGTGATACAAGTCAGAATCGGGAGGGGAGGGATTTCCCCCTTCTTCTTCCCCGATTTCTCCCCTAATTGCGAACCCATCCCCCGAAACCCTAACAGCCGCCACCCTTCCTCCCCTTCTTCCCTCCTCCCTCTCGGCCACCCCTTCTCTTCCATCTCCCTCATCTCCGGCGGAGCTCTCTCCCTCTCCTCTCCCTCTCGGTCCCTCTCCATCTCCGGCCAGCTCCGGTGCCACCCTCCCTTTCTCCCCTCTGTGCGCGCGTGCGCGACAGTCCCTTCCCCTCCTCTTTGTGCCGAACAGCTCCATCCCCTATCCTCTCACGGTTTTCTCCATCTCCTCCCATCTCTCTCGGCTCCCTCTCCTCTCTCCCACACTCAACTCTCATCTCCCTCCCTCTTCACACACACACACCCGCGCGCAGCGGTGGTGGTGGCAGTGGTGATACGTGGACTGTGGTGGTGAAGTGGTGGCGTCGGGTGGTGGTTGGATGGTTGTGCGAGATGGGTTTGGTGGCTGCCATGGATGTGGTGCGGTGGAAGAATGTTCAGTGACTGATGGGTGTCGAGGTGCGGCGAGGTACAGCTAAGGATGGACGATCGGTGTCGTGCAACGATTGAGGCTTCGCATCAGTAGGTATGCCTCTGGTCCTCTCTTTTCAGTGTTTCAAATCGTTTGTCGTCAACTGTAAATATCTGTTGGATTCTAGGTGTCAGCCCGAGCGAGCGGCGATATTCAGCGATGTGTGATGGTCAGAGCTTCAACCACCGCTTGTGGTCGCATCGGCAGGTATATCGTGCACTCTTTTTAATTCTCGCAAAATCCAAATTGGTAATTTATATTTGTAGGAGGTGTGAAAATAGATTCCTGCTGTTGTTGTTGTTGGCGCCTTAGTGCAGTTCTCCTATTTTGGGCAGGTTGCTGCCGAAATTTCTAACAAATCTCTTGTCGGCGATTGTTTCAGAAACTCCAATTGAGGTAGAGTTTTTCTATCCCTATCGTTTGTAGTATCGGTATTCTCTCTTTTCCCTCGCGTTACAATTTTGAATTAGTCGGTTTTAAAGTATTCACGAAATTATCTTTTTTGGGTCGTCGTTCGCGTCAAATGGTCGATTTTGAGTATCGTCTAGGGTCTTACGTACTCCCTAGGTTGTTGGTCGTTCGATTCCTAAATTGATTGCGAAAACCCCAATTTTTATAAAGAGTGTGTCTTCGTTGTTTTATTAAATCAAATTGGGGATATTGACTTGTTTGGATACTCTTGGGTAGTTTGTGGTTTAAACAGTGTTTTGACACGTTTTGTTATAAATCGAACGAGATGATAGTTTTGCGAACGAATGGAACATTTGGAAAGAAAAGGAATGTTTTGGAGGAACTGTTGGAAAAATACTCACGTTATTGGAAATTGGCCTTCGGTCTTCACTTGAATGATAAATGATCGAATTTGGGATCTTGAGTTGGCTAGACTATTCGGGTAGCCGGGTTTTGGTACCTTAAGTGGCTACTTAGAGCACTCGCGACATTGCGCAATGGGGGTTTGCAGGACCCTCCCAACGCGTTGGGGAATTCTTGGACGCATCGGTTAGTTGGTTGATCCCCAACTATCTCGGACATTAGCCGAAACTCAATATATTATTTGATATTGCCCTTATTATATAAAAGGTGCGGGATGGAAATTGGAACACTTAGAATACGTTTGGAATAACGAAAATGAGTCACTTTGATAGTTTAAGGAATTGATATGTTATAAACCAATCTCCTTGGAAATTGTCGGAAATTGGTGTACTAGAAACCAATGTTTTAAAAGAAATGAAATGAGTCGTTTAAACTGTGTCGGACGTAATACTTGGACACTTTCTCCTTTTGGCCTTGCCTAGGCAAGTGTTTGGAAAATGTTAGTTTTACTTCTCTTTCCTGAGTCTTGGTCAGACACTGGTTTTACTACTTTTACTGCTTTTACCTTACGATGAGTCGACAGTAAAATATTGTAAAGAAAGTAACTGTTTTTGTATAATGAGATCCATTGCATTGCATCGTTTACATTCCTTACATTGTCATACACTTGTACCCAATATTATAACTTAGCATTGTCTACAGACTACTGAACCAACTCTAGACCCAACAACTGACGTTCTTTAACCTCACTCCAACATATCGGCATACAACAATGTCTCTCATACAAAGCTTCATAAGATGCCATGCCAATTCTTGTTTGGTAGATATTATTGTAAGCGAACTCCACTAGAGGAATATAATCATCCCAAACACCCTGAAAATCAAGCACACAACCACGCAATATATCCTCTAAAATCTAAATAGTCCTCTCCGACTGACGATCTGTTTGAGGATGGAAAACCATGCTAAACTTCAAAGAAGTTCCTAAGGCATGCTACAAACTATACCAAAATCTTGACATAAATTTCAGATCCCTGTTGCTCACTATGGACACGGGGACTCCATGAAGTCTAATAGTCTCATCAATGTACAACTTTGCATACTTCTCATTGGAATAGGTGACTTGTACCGGCAAAAAGTGAGTCGATTTGGTCAACCGATCCACTACTACCCAAATAGAGTCAAAACCCCTACTATATTGTAGTAAACTAGCAACAAAATTCATCGCCACGTGCTCCTACTTCTATTCAGGTATCAATAGTTTTTAAAGTAACTCTGTCGGTCTTTGATGTTCTACCTTCACCCTTTGACAAGTCAAGCACTTGGCCACAAATTCGACAATATTCATTTTCATGCCATTCCACGAAAAATTCTATCGGAGATTCCGATACAACTTATTAGCACCCGGATGCATGGCATAAGTCGAACCATGCATCTCCTCCAAAATACTCTTTTTCAAGTCAAGGTCATCCGGTACACACATTCTCGAACCAAACATCAACATACTATCACCATTTATTTTACATTTAGAATCTTCACCCTCATTAATTGGTTGTTTCTTTTTCTTCAAGGATTCATACAATTTTTGTCCTTCTCTAATACGATCCACAAAAGTCGGACGTACTAAAAATCGGGCCAACATTGCATCTCTCTTTCCAAATTCGAACTCAGCACTCAATTTCTTCATATCACAAAAAATTTCAATTTGAGCACACCGAATACAATTTAAGATTCCCATAGACTTTTTACTCAAAGCATCGGCCAGAACATTGGCCTTTCCCGGGTGATAGTGAATAGAACAGTCATAATCCTTAATAAGCTCCATCTATCTCCATTGCCTCAAATTAAGTTCCTTTTGAGTGAACAAATATTTATGGCTCTAATAATCCATGTATATTTTACATATAACACCATACAATTAATGACGTCGTTGCTTAAGAGCAAACACCATTGCCGCCAATTCCAAGTCATGGGTGGGATAATTCAACTCATTGAGTTTTAACTGTCTAGAAGCATAAGAAATGACTTTACCTCTCTGTATTAACACACAACCCAACCTATGCAAGGATGCACCACTATAAATCACCATGTCATTAGTACCCTCTGAAACTGACAAGACTGGTGTCGATATCAACCTCTCCTTCAAGGTTCGAAAACTGACTTCACATTCATCTAACCACGCAATTTAACATTTTTCCAAATTAATTTTGTCACGGGTAATGCAATAGCAAAAAACCATGAATGAAACGACGATAATATCTAGCTAGACCAAGAAAACTTCGAATCTCAGTCATACTAGTTGGTGTTGGCTAATTTAGCACTGCCTCAATCTTCTTGGGATCCACCCAAATGCCATCACTAGATATAACATGACCCAAGAAAATCACACTTCGCAACCAAAATTCACATTTACTAAGTTTCCCAAACAATCTCTTCTCTCTCAATATTTGTAGCACGATTCTCAAATGATGTTCATGCTCCTCCTTATTGCGAGAATACACCAAAGTATCATCAATAAAGACCACGACAAAGGAATCCACGTAGGGTTGAAAAACTCGATTCATTAAGTCCATGAACACTGCTGGAATATTGGTAAGCCCAAAAGGCATAACCAAAAACTCAAAGTGACCATACTGAGTATGAAAAGATGATTTTGGCACATCACTATTTTTTATTTTTAGTTGGTGATACCCCGAACATAAATCAATCTTTGAAAAGATGGTTACCCCTTGCAACTAGTCAAACAGATCATCGATTCCAGGCAAAGAGTATTTATTTCTCACGGTCACCCTATTCAATTGACAGTAGTTATATACACATTCTTATAGACCCGTCTTTCTTTTTAACAAAAAAGCATAGGTGCACCCCAAGGTGAAGAACTAGACTTAATAAAACCCTTGTCTAAATACTCCTTTAGTTGAACCTTAAGTTCATACAATTCTGCAGGTGCCATTCTATAGGGCACAATAGAAATTGGACTCACCCCAGGCAATAATTCGATGGTGAACTTGATTTCCCTATTAGGCACAATACTTGGTAATTCATCCAGAAAAACATCCTCAAAATCATTGACAACCGGAATATCAGTAATACACAATTTTGGTTTCTGGTTATCTATGATGTATGCCAAGTATCCTTGACATCCCTTGCTCAACAAAGCTCTAGTGCAATCACTAAATATAATACAAGATTTACCCACTACCTTCTCAACACAAATCTGCAATTCTTTTTCACCAAGAATTTTAAATAAGACTTCCTTATTAAGACAATCAATAAAATCATGATGTGCCGCTAAGAAGTCCATCCCCAAAATAACATCAGAGTCTAACATAGACAATGGTACTAAGTCTGCCAAAAGAGACTTACCATCAATCTCAAACTCACAATTCGGGTAGCATATGCTAAAAATAACAGTTTTCCCATCGGTGTAGAAATGGCCAAAGTGTAAGGTAAAGTAATAGAGGGTTTACCTAGCATACGACTAAAAACTTTTGATATAAAAGAGTGGGTAGAACCCGAATCAAGTAGTACACAAGCATAATGTCCCTCTATAAGAAAAGTACATATCACCACGTCTAGAGATGCCTCTGTGATGCAGACAGCACGGCTGAAGCATATTTAAGAACATATGGACCCAAGACACGTGGAGCCGCACTGAAAGACTTGACAGAAGACATTTCCCGAGCTACCCGAACATCCCCCGAGCTGAGCTTCCGAGCACGGCCACGCAGGCATGAGCTCGTTCTTTTCTGATCTTGAGCTCGGCAAAGCCTCCTTTTGGGAATCCAATTGCACCACAGTGACCGGCTCATCCAGACGATCACTTTCGACTAACTGTCGAGGTGAAATACCTTTTACCCGCGCACCAGACTTCAGCACGGCTTACTCCATTCTTTTCTTGTGCGGCAACCCATCAGTGCGGCCAAGGACAAATTCAGTTCGGCACTCCCTCTATCTCTCTGTACGGAGGGGGCTCCTTGCCTGGACCCACATACTTTAAGCATTTTATCTTTTTCTTATTTTATTTCGTATCTTTCTTATTTCTTTTTAATTAACCAATGTGTAGGTTTCTAGAACTTTCCTTCTTGGGCCTAATCTTGTCGGTGGCCCATATTTTGTACTTAGGGTTTCTTTCCCTTTTAGGATTTTTTATAGTCGTCCTATATAATGGAGGCTATTGTACTGAAGAGGGACTTTTGAATGAAT
>NMUG010007422.1:0-12079 GCA_002855965.1 Monotropa hypopitys
CACCCACAATCTTGACTCTTGTTTGGTTGGAAAGAGGAGTTCCACTAGAGCGCAAGGTGTAGTTCATGAACAAGAAGACCGGGTTACCCAATATCTTTTCCCCGCTACATTCGCCGCCACTGAAGAAAACATGTCAAGGGTGGGCCGAACACCCAAAAATCTAGCCGCCATGGCTACTGGAGTACCTTCTACAGCCTCATCGGAGAAGACGACCTCTAATCCGGTCGTTGCCAGATTGACCTCCGAGCCGAGGTCGAAGAAACGAACTCGGGCCATGATTGCTGCTAAGGCCACCCCACTTCGCTCCGTGTCAGCCTTAAAGAAGGTGGAGGACAAGGAGACCGCCACGGCCACTAAGGGGGACGACAAGGTCGGGTCGTCTGACTTCTGGATGTCAGAGTCGTCCTATATTGGCAACAGGGTTACGTCGACTCGGCGGATAGCATTGTCGACGACCCTAAAGCGGTTATTGGAAATAGTTATTGTATATGGTAAATATATGTTAGTATGATAGCATGGATATTAGGAAAATTATAATTAAACCGAATTAGGTAGGTAGAATAATTGGATTTGATTTAATTTGATTTTGCTTTCCTTATTTTTCTTTGTATCCGGTCTATACATAATTCCTCCTTGAGAGAAAAATATACATTCATTCGAATATTTCAACATGGTATCAGAGCGGGTTCCAGAAACCTGACTCTTCTTTTTTCCTCTTTTTCCGTCTTTTTTTCCTTCTCCATACTGTTACTGTTTGGACTCCAAAACCCTAACCCTAAAGGAAAACTACAGTTTCCGCCCTCACACCCGCCCTCGTCGGTCGTCGCTCTTACAGCCGCCATCGCTGACCGTTGTACTCATCACAGACGCCATCATCGACGCCATCTAAAGCGACCGCCGGGATCAACAACGCCATAAACATCAACCGGCACCATCACAGTCGCCGTCGTCGGCGTCTCTCGAATCTGACCGACAAGATCTCTTTATCTCTCGATCAGACAGATCTCAGATCCTTGTGCACCCGTCCAACCCATCGTCTCTCACCATCGCCTTCCATCACCAACGCCTCACCGTCGACTGACGGGATCTCTCTCTCGATCTTACCGATGTGATCTCTCTCTCTCCAACAGATCTCTCTCTCTCTCCCGCCGTCTTAGCCGACGACTCAACTAGATACCACTGCCTCTCCATTAGACCCTTGTCACTCTCCTGTCACAGTCACCATCTCAGTTGTCGACCCTCCGACCTTCAGATTTCGCACTTATCAGACACAACTTCAGATCTGTGCTGAGATCTGTACCAGACCTCTATTAAAGGTGATTTCTCTCTCTCAATATTTCTTATTTACCAGATTGAGTCATAAATGATAGTTCCTCAAAACGTGGTGGTCGTCGTAGAGGACATGAGGACGTCGTAGGATCAAGAAGTGTATTCATTATGGTGCAACAAACCATGATGTTGAGTTCTGTTAGAAGCTTCATGGAAAACCAGTTTGTGCTAACCAAGTTACACTTACGGGGGAGCTATCTGCTCTTGCCCCTACTCAGATTACTATATCCAAGGTTGAGTATGATTCTATAGTTCAAAGGGATAATGCATCTTCTTCCACTACGACCCATGTCGCCTTAGGTATCACTTGTCTTCACTCATCTTATCATACCCACGGTACTCCTTGGATTCTCAATTCTAGTGCATCTGATCATATGACAGGTGATTTGTCTCTTTTTACTAATGTTGTTACCCCTTCTGTTCCTTCTTATGTTATAATTGCTGATGACTCTAAAATTCTTGTTCATGGCATTGGAACATATTCCTCATTTGGTCTTGTTTTTTGGTCTATCCTATACTTACCACAGTTTCCTTTTTATCTTATTTCCATTCATACACTCTCTCATACTCACCAGTGTTCTATACTTTTCTATCCTTCTCATTGTGAATTTCAAGATCTAAAGACGCGAAGGATAATTAGTTTGGGGTAAGATATGAACGACCTGTATTACCTCCAAGAGGAGGAGGAGCAACATCTGACCATCTCTTCCAGACTCATCTGCTCTACATTCTACCATCACGCCTTATCAGTGGCATTGTCATCTTGACACCCATCTTCTGTCAATCTCCGCAAGCTAATTCCCAATTTACCTAGCATTTCTTCTTTTAATTGTGATACTTGCGAATTTAGTAAACACCACAGAGTTTCCTTTCCTTTACCGCTCCTATAGCATAATCGCTCACATCACACATAAGCTCAAAAGGAATGTTCCAATCTGGTGATTGCATGATGGGTGGGGAGGTCAACATCCTCTTAAGAGTCGAGAATGTTGCCTCACACTTTGAAGTCCACTCGAATGGTACATCCTTAGCCAAAAGATTGCATAAGGGTCGCGAAATAGCGTTGAAATCTTTTATGAATCTACGATAGAATCCTGCATGACCGAGAAATGACCTCATATCTTTAACACATCTAGGGACCGGTAGATTAGAGATAAAACCAATTTTTGCTTGATCTACCTCAATCCCCTTGGCCGAAACAATATGGCCCAAAACAATTCCAGAAGTCACCATAAAATGCCACTTCTCCCAATTCAACACCAACTTTTACTCTCGTGCCTCACCAACACACTCCAAATAGGACAAACAATCCTCAAAAGTAATTCCAAACACTGAAAAATCATCCATAAAAAACTCAAAGATCTTCTCCACCATATTACTAAATATGCCCATCATACAGTGATGAAATGTACCAGGACCATTGCATAGTCCAAATGGCATTTGCCTATAAGCAAAAATTCCAAATGGACAAGTGAAAGTGGTTTTGTCCTGGTCCTCTAGTGCAATTTCTATCTGATTGTATCCTGAATACCCATCTAGAAAACAATAGTTGGCATGTCCCGCAACCCTCTCAAGCATCTGATCAATGAAAGGTAAAGGAAAATGGTCATTTCTCGCGCATGTGTTAAGTTTTCGGTAGTCTATGCAAACTCGCCACCCGATAACAACACAGGTGGGGGTCAACTCATCATTAGCATTTTTAACCACAGCCACTCCTAATTTTTTAGGCACCACTTGAACAGGACTTACCGCCTTGCTATCAGCAATAGGGTATATGATGCCAACATCTAACAATTTCAACACTTCGACTCTAACCACAACTTTTATGTTCGGGTTTAATCGACCTTGTGGTTGCCGAGAAGGCTTGACATCATCCTCAAGATAAATACGGCGTGTGCAAATGGCAGGGTCAATCCCCTAAATATCGGTTATAGTTCACCCTAGAGCACCTTGGTGAGTCCGCATCTAACAATTTCGTCTCTTGCTCATACTCGAGACTAGAAGAGATCACCACGGGATAGGTTTTATCGGGTCCTAAATATGCATATTTCAATGTCGATGGCAATTGTTTCAATTCAAGTTTGGGTGGTCGGGCATTCGATACTACAACTGGACTTTTAGATGATCCTAATTCCTCAATTTTTTGGTTCCAACCATTTTGTTCTACAACATGCACTTCCTCCAAATAACTAATGTACTCCAACTCCTCGGGGGAAGGAACATGATCCTTTACCATGGCATTCAACAAATATGAATCAAGCGGGTTTATCACAAAATTACTCCCACAATAAATCAAAGTCTCTACACTATTCACCTCGTAGACTTCCTCGCCATCCCTAGGTTGCTTGCACACATTAAAAATATTCAACTCCATAGTCGTATTAAAAAGGTGAGATGCACGACTCCATTCCTATAGTTTATTTGAGCATTGGTTGTAGCCAAGAATGGACGTCCTAAGATGGCTAGGATTTGGTCCACAAGATTAGCTGCAGGTTGTGTGTCAAGAACCACAAAGTCCACGGGGAAATAGAATTTCTCAATTTGTACAATAACATCCACGACCATTCCTCTAAACACTATCACACTCCTATCTGCTAGCTGGAGGGTAATTGATGTGGGTTGTAATTCTCCTAGCCCAAGTTGCTCGTGCACAGAGTACGACAACAAATTAACACTCGCCCCCAAGTCTAGTAATGCACGCTCGATCTTGGTGTCCCGAATGGTAATGGAAATGGTGGGACATCCGAGATCCTTGTATTTGGGGGGAGTTTCAACTTTAATGAGAGAACTAACATTCTCAGCAAGTAAAGCCTTTTTCTGAACATTCAACTTACACTTCACAGTGCAAAGGTCTTTTAAAATTTTAACATAAGAAGGAACTTGTCGAATAGCATCAAGCAAGGGAATGTTGACTTTGATCTGTTTAAACAATTCGTAAATTTCTATTTGGTGAATCAATTTGGGGAGAGGCCTCAATCTTTGAGGGAATGGTGCAGGATTAGAATTCTTGGCCTCTTTAGAATTTGACTCTTCCCTTGTTTGCGTATTATGTTCCTTGTTGGCATCACTCTTATTATTAATCTCCTCTCAATTGTTATTAGAAGTGGTTGCCTTACGGTCACGTGGAAGGGTTTTTTATCAATTATTTTTGCACTTCTCAAAGTGGTGATTGCTTTCACGTGTTCCATATTTTGCTCATTCCCAAACTTCCAAAAACGTGTTGTCCTTTTGGATTGGCCTGAGGTTAAGCGGGGAATGTTCGTTTCTCTTGTTGGAGAACACCAATCAAAGTTGTCAACTTTGTTAATTGAGACCGAATGTCTGCAATTGCTTGAGTAATTTGGGCATTGGTGGTTTGTTGAGTTTGAATGAATTGGTGTATGGTGTCTTCCAAACTTCTTTTACGAGGGGGTTGGTAGAGATTGATGTTGATGATAGGGCCCTTGATCTTGATTGGAATATTGTTGATAATAGGACAACCCCCAACATTTTCATTCTTCCATCCAAAGTGGGGATTATTGCGCCAACCCGGATTGTATTTTTTGGAGTAAGGATTGTTGTATGGTTTTTTTGGTGGTGGTGCTTGATGTTGATTTACATAAGTGACTATTGTTGGTTCATTGAGTAACTCTTTGAGGTTTGGGATTGTTGGGCATTGATGTGTAGTGTGGTCGGCCATATCACAAATTGCACATAGCTCCTCACTTTTCGGAGCCATCGAAATTTCATTCACTTTTTTCATCTCAAGATTCTGATTTTTCGCATGAATTGAGTTAGTTTTGCTTGTAGGTCATCGGGGGGCTGTAAAACAAATCTCCCCCTGAAGAAAGATTAGAAGAGCCTCTTGACATATCATTTGGGTCAGTGTTGTCCCATGTCTGGGCATTCTCAGCCAAATAATCAAAGAAATCCATTGCCTCGTCTGTATTCTTATCAAAGAAGTCCCCTTGGCACATCATCTCGACAAATTGGCGAGTCTTAGGTGAGCTTCCCTCATAGAAGAAATTGACAAGTTACCACACAACAAACCCATGGGGGGTAAGGAATTTAACAAATCCTTAAACTGTTCCCAATTTTGATAAAATATTTCATTTGGTCTTTCAGCAAAGTTCTGAATTTGTTTTTTCAGAGTTATGGTGCGATGCATAAGAAAGAATTTAGTGAAAAATCCCTTAGTGAGGTCTTCCTATGAGTTAATAGACCTCGGTCGAATTCCATTATACCATGTCATAGCCCTGTCTATGAAAATAAAAGAAAATAGTTTCATGAAAGCGTAATCCTCTCGTTGGTTCTGCTCGAGTATAGTGCACACTATCTCCTCAAATTCTTTCACATGTAGGTAAGGGCTTTTGCCTTCTAGTCCATGGAAATGAAGACGATATTGTATCATACCCGGTCTAACAACAAAATCACCTGCATGTATAGGCAAGACTAGGAACGATGGTGCACTTACTCGAGGGGGATTTAGACAATCCTGCAAACTTAGCACCTGATGGTCCACCTCATCATGAAGAACATCATTACCACATGCCCAAGATTGTTGAAGTTATTCGGATTCAGGGCATTTATAGGTTGATGATTGATGTGATGATTGTGTTTGTGGTCGAAGTTGATATTGTGGTTATGGTTGTTGTCAACCTCTTCAAGTGGGGGATTCATTGATGGATTAGAGATTGAGTCTGATGTGGAATCAATAAGTAAATTAACTATGACTAACCTGATCATTGGGTTCCGAGCCCATATGCACATAGATAAATAACACAAATGGGTGAAAAACTAAAAAAAATGCACTAAACGTTGTCAATCCCCGGCAACAGCGCCAAAAATGGCTTGCACGAACAGTTGTTCTTTCCAAGCATAGGAATATACTATCGTGTTTAGCAAGACAACTGGTAAAACCTGGTCGAATCCACGGGGACTGGAATTTAGTTTGACTCAAGAGGTTCCAAAATGGTGAAGTGAAAAATGATTGATTGTTTTGCTTAGAAAATTGGATTACAAATTAACTAAGTTGATTTAATTTAACTCGAATGAAACATAGGTTGAATTTTCGGGTTTCAATCTATTCCTCCTCATGAATGAGTGATTACTTTACTTTATAACATATCTACAGTATCGAGGGTACTATCCGCAATCTGTAAATGGAAGATTTAGCAGAGAAAATAGTTTATAACAAGTCTTCTGTATCAAAGGTACTAGCCAAGATCCGTCAACGGATGATATTATTTAGTTCAAATGGAATACAAGAAAATACAATTTCGTGTTCTTGTATATCGGCCCAAGCATTAGATGTGCCAAGAATGTTTGTTTATACCCAATCAAAAGCCTCAACGCAACCCGACTGGTCTCGATATATTGAACCCATTAAAATGAACTAAATAATCAATGAAAATAGGTTTTTTGGGAAGAATAACAATCACTCATGGGTCGGATTGGGTTTAATCCCCTTAAATTCAACCAAAACAAACTTAACTAGCCATGGAGGAGGTTGAACAAGTAGAATCAATGCAGTAAGACATAGAAATGTATGTAAAACAAAGAGAAAAAGGATTCATAACCTGAAACAAGTCTTAAAAACAATAACTTTAAGCTTCAATGGAGAAGAAGATGAGTTCTTTCTTCAAAACCCTAGTCGTCCTCTCCAAAATCACTCTAATACAAACTTAAACCTTAATGAATGAGTAAT
Source organism: Monotropa hypopitys (assembly GCA_002855965.1). Lineage (NCBI taxonomy): Eukaryota > Viridiplantae > Streptophyta > Magnoliopsida > Ericales > Ericaceae > Monotropa > Monotropa hypopitys. The sequence goes on from NMUG010007422.1 coordinate 7,016, forward strand.
CCTCCAAAAGTTCAACCCTAATAACAATATATATTTTCTAGCATAAATAATGACCCAAATACCCCTCATTAAAGGGACGGGACTTGTATATACTTGTATATTCCCGAAATGCAGATACACATATTGAGATCCGCCTAAAATCATGCTACCAATAGTTGCGTTTGACCGGCTATCGATAGCTGGTGTCACTGGAAAATGCAATGTTGTAGGATATCGATATCTGCCATCACTGGGATATCGGTATCTGATGCCTCTGACCACTTTTAAATGTGTCCTGCTACCGATATCTGTGTTTGATGGATACCGATAGCTGATTGCATTGGCCAATTTCTCTTTGTGTAGACTACTACCGATAGCTAGGTTTGCAGTGGCTATCGGTAGTTGGTGGTTCTGACTTGATACTAACTTCAACTTGCTCAAATTTTCCTTCTAAGCTCGGGGTGCCATCAAAAAATTATTTAATCACCTGCATTTCTTCACAACTCATATTCAAATGTATTAACTCGTAAATTGTATAAAAACAATGATATTTGATATAAATTATGAAGAACAAGAGATGTTTTTTCGAATAAAATAAGCAAGATTTCAATGTAATCATTTTCTCTTGCTTCTCTCCCCTTTCCTTATATAGACTGCTCGGTGTGTGGTCCATACGCGCTTTGGTGTGCATTGTTGGCGGCCTAATCGTCTGTGGCAGTGCAACCTGACATGATGGGAGAGTGTGTGGACGGCTCAGGGGGCGATCTGACAGCCTGGGGCAGTGTGTGCCTAACATGGATGGCTGGTGTGTACCACATATGTGCGTCGCAGGCTCCAATATGGACATTCTTACAGTCGAGGGCATGCCTATCAGCCGACTTGTCGTCCTTCTACGGTAGTGCTAAAGCCCCGTTCTGGAATCGTTGCACTCCCTAGCGCTCTATATGTCATGGGACCGGAGCGATGTCTCTTGGACTGAGGCCCTTCGACATATTTGCTTGACAATCTCCCTGACGCTTCGGTTAACCTCTGATGTAAGGTGTCGACCGGTGGGTTTTGCTTCGGTGCTCCATCAGGGCCGAACCACCACGCACCATAACTCTCAAGTACTTGTCAAACTGTCGTCCCAAGGAGGCTCCGACGGTTCAGTCAAACTGTCTTTTAAAGATGCAAAAGATTGAGTTGTCTCTTCATGAGCACACAATAAAAGATTTGCCCCAAAGAAACCACTTAGAGATTCTTCCCCCAAATCACCAATATATGTTTACGAATACGATCAATATCGACTCGAGGAGCAACAATAAAGTTAATAATAAATACAAAAGTTGCGGTAAATAAGTTAGGGATCATCAAAAAATCAAATCATCCAATCTAAAAACGATTTTCAGTGCTATTTGTCTAGTTAGAGAAGCGAACCCATAGGCTTTCACTTTTGCGCCTCTCGGAAATGGCAATTATGGCAAAATCTTTGATTTTGGTTTATTTAATCATCAGAGACAAATTTTATTAGCATTAATCAATATTATGTATAGTTATAATATTGGGCAAAGTATCTTGGTGTATATAAGTTGAAGCCTAGGTTGGAAGACATGTCTCATCCAGTAATTGGTGTTTTATTCAGAAGTTTTAGATCTAACTTCTGAATAAAATTAGATGAAGCACCTATAATTATCTGATTACGCTATTTTTTGCAGGATTACTTAAAACATTATTTTAAAATTTATCAACGACTTGGATTATTCATGCGGGATGGGGACCCATACCCTTTGGGATTTGGTTCGGGACCCATTCGGGATGACTAGAATCATTTTTTCTCAATTATGCTATTCGTACCGACGTCGGCACCGACTGGGGGACTGACAGTGTGGTGTCCCGTACCTCGGGACTCTGCATGAATAATCTTAAGCATTGATAGATTTTAAAATAATGTTATAAGTGACCGTGTGAAAAATGATTGTTTCATCCAATTTCATTCAAAAGTTAGACATAAAACTCTTAAATAAAACTTGAATTACTGGATGAAGTAGTTACATTTTACTATTATTTTTACAGGATTACTTAAAATATCATTTTAAAATTTATTAATGACTTAGATTATTCATGTGAGATCCCAAGGTGCCAGACTCCACAGTCGTCAAATCCCGGTCAGTTCCAATGTCGGTGCGAAGGGCAAGGCTCGTTTTTTGCTTCTCCAAGCTTGCATGTTTGACTTCCAGCACTAGCAACCCTTGGGCCGCTACAGGTTATTAACTTCAAGACATTGGGATTTGTCAACGTGCATGCAGTTTGATCCAAACACCATGTTATAAAAAAAAATCGTGTCAATCAATACGCCATTAAGGCATCTGCTCTATTTCTCAGATGAGGGGAAATGATTAATCTAATCCTTGCTATAGAATAGAATCTATACTAAGATATAAAGGGGGAGCAATTGTTTGGTGTTGACAATTTTTTGTCATCCCGTCAATTTTTCATTTTCCAAAATTACCCTAAGTTACTTCTACGTACACAACCCACTTTCACTTGCACACCCACATCGTGGGTGGCACAACTGCTAGTCAAAGAATAACGTAAAATTCTATCCCTTAGAACAGCCGGTTATCAAAAAAGATTCCCTGGTTTCAATCAAAACACCATTAAGGCATCTGCACTATTTATTAAATGAGGGAAAATGATTAATCTAATCCTTGGTATGGAATAGTACCCAAGAATAACGTAAAATTCCTTCCCTTACATTATGTGAAGACATTAACCACTTATGTAAGCTACATCAACCACTTACGTAAGCTAAACCCTTCTTTATTTTTATTTTTGGGGGTAGCTAAGCGAAATCACAGAGAAAACAAACAAGTTTCTGTCTCAATGACATAATATATTGCTGCCGTGAAAAGGGTCATTGTTTATTTATCGGAATTAAGTAATTGTTGACCCATTCTTGAAACATAATTCAAAAAAGGAATAATCTAAACTAACACACAAACATTGCACACAATTTGCACACACACATGGCACTTCACACGTGGGTCACACACGGAAAATTTAATTTTGGAATTTTATTTAAAATATTATTTTATACTATCATGTAAAAAATCAGTTCAATCGGATAATGTATAAAATTTCTTTAATCGTTTAAACGTTTATTCTGTAAAACTAGGAAAATTGTGAATGAAACGTTTAAACGATTAAGAAAATTTTATACATTATCCGATTGAACTGATTTTTTACAGGATAATATAAAATAATATTTTAAACAAAACCCTAAAATTAAATTTTCTGTGTGGGACCCACGTATGAAGCGCCACGTGTGTGCAAATTGTGTGCAATGTTTGTGTGTGAGTATTCAAAAAATCAACACGAGATAAGTATTTTAAAAGCACAAGAAATTAATTATTCACAAGGATACAAATGTCAACATAATCACTGTTTAATGGAAGAAAATCCCAAAATTCAAGAACAGTTAAAACAATCAACGGGAAAGAGATCCAGATAATCAAATTGCCCAGTTCAACAAGCAAATAATTGGGGAAGAGATGGTAAAGTTGACCAAAAAGGTGTATAATAGTATGAATGTTTAAAGAAATTACCGTGAAATTTTCACACTGCACTTCAGCAAACAATCCCTAGCATCAATGGAAGTAATGTTCACAGGCAGAAACACCTCTCACTCTCTGTTAGGGATTTGTGTTGAATCAGATAACAATACAATAGTAATTACTCTTTCTCCCTGTCTCTCTAATTAGTTTCTCACTCTTGGCAAGACAGAGTCGTGTTGTGAGTATGAGCACAGACCTTAGCTTGTCTCTAACACCGACAAAAGAACCTACCAGGAAAGAGTTCGGAGCTTTTTGTCAGCCTTTCAGGGATAGTAAGCTCTTTTCCCACAAAATACACCGTAACGTCGGCAAGGCCGACCTGTAAAGGAATAATACACGAAAATACTTTGTTTCTAAATATGGGGTTTTACTGGCGTAGTTGATACACCAAGAGTTTATACTGAAAAATCAATGAAATTGAGACAACCTTGAGTCTTCAATGGTTGGAATGTGAGAGGAAAACGAAAAACCGCCGGAATCCCGCGGGAGAAGCTCACCGGAGAGAGCGAAACTCCGGCGAGAGAGGGGAATTGAGGCAAACGGGAAATATTACGAAAGTGTTCTTAGTATTTATAGGTAAATTCTAAATTAAATCCTTAATTTGTATACACAAAAAATTAAGAATTTTGGAACAAAAAATCTCTCTATAAAAAATATTAAATATTCCTAAAAAAATTTAATGCAACTCATCAATCTCAAACCCCAAAATTTTTATTTTTAATACACATCTATGCCATGCAATCTATATATCTCATATTGCACACACAAAGGTATATCCCAGTGGTAGCATGACGTGGCTAGAAATTCCAGTCTTGTTGATTCAAATTTGAAAGCTATTAGAGACGAAGTTTCAAGTATTTCACCTAATGCGTACATTGTACAAGCAAGGCCACGTATATAGGGATTGCTGGGTAAACCCATATTTACTCCATCACTAACTTTTTGGTAGTGGCAATGCGAGGCCCTCAATGATGGGGTACACGATTTTTTATATAGCCCATATTTCCCCCGGGGCATAGCCCATTTGGTCAAAATCGAGGGTGTTGAAACTTCATCCTTGCTAGGGACTGCATGGTGGAGAGTTCGAATTTCATTGGGCCTACAGTCTACAGACAACTCCCTTGTGTGTTAACATAGTGTACATGCAGCCTTGGACTCTAGACCAAATGAGGCATATTTCGCAATTTACATTTTCTGTGATACTCTAGGGGCGGGGTACTGGGGGTCCTTGAGGGTTCATGTGTTTTTTATACTACTCATATTACACATACAATTTTATCTTCCTCAATCTTCTATCTTATTCGCCTTCCACCCCTACACTACAATCTCACTTTCTCAATCTTCTATCTTATTCACCTTCTACCCCTACATTACAACCTTACTTCCTCTTTAACATTCGTCAATTTTATCTCCCCTTTCATGCAAGGAAATCAAACAATAGTGAATTTATTAAAATATTTTTTATACTTGGAGTATTCACTAGTTCAAGAGA
>NMUG010007423.1:0-12078 GCA_002855965.1 Monotropa hypopitys
GGCAAAAGCTTAGCTCGGCAAAAGCTTAGCTCGGCAAAGCCTTGTGCGGGAAAAAATCTCTGCTCGGGAAAGCTCTGCGCGGCACATCTCTGTGCGGCAGTAGCTCTACTCGGCAGTAGTTCAGCTCGGCATCTACTTTGTATGGCAACAGCTCTGTGCGGGCAATGCTCAGCTCTGCTCGACTACTCCTTGCGCGGCAATACCTGTATGGTCCCAGTGCGCTGCCCTCAAACTCCCGCCGCTGGGGCGCTACCCCACAGACCCCCGCCAATGGGGACACGGTCCCCCTTGGAACCCCCACCAAGGGTCGAGCCCCCTGGGACCCCCAGGGTACATTTGATGAATAGACTATTCTTGTCCACAAATTTAAAAATTTGTTGGACTATGTTGTGATTTGTCTATCTTTGGATATAATGTATTATTGATTATTGATTGTGTTATTATTTTTCAGTGAATGATGTCAACTGGAAATGAAACTCAAACTGGAAATGTGAATGGAATGCCAATAGTGACAGTGGCTATCCCTTCTGCGGTGCCTCATGTTCCACTCAGTCACATTGACAAACCCAAGAAGTTCAAGGGTGTTGATTTCAAGCCATGGCAGAAGAAGATGTACTTCTACCTCACAACCTTAAATCTTTTAAGGTTCCTGTCGGAAGATGCCCCTATTGTTGCTGAGAACAATACTGACAGGGATGCTCGGGTTGCTCTAGATGCATGGAAACACTCCAATTTCTTGTGTCGAAATTATGTGCTGAACATCCTTGACATGGCGTTGTACAAAGTCTACTGCGAGGCAAAGACGGCCAAGGAACTTTGGGAATCCTTGGAGAACAAATACAAGATTGAGGGGGCTGGTGTCAAGAAGTTTGTCGTGGGCATACTTTATGATTACAAAATGGTGGATAGCAAGACTGTGAGCAGTCAAGTCCAAAAATCCAGGTTCTATTGAATGAAATCAAGGCAGAGGGAATGGTCCTGAGTGAATCCTACCATGTGGCTATGGTGATTCACAAATTGCCTCCATCTTGGAATAGCTTCAAGATGTATCTGATGTTCAAGAACAAGGAGATGACTTTGGAGATGCTGATCACCAAGCTCCAGATCGAAGAACAGAATCAGAGAATGGGCAAGACGGTGCACTCATCCTTCATGCCCAAGGCTAATGTTGTTGAATAAGGCCATAGCGCTAGAAACAAGAAGAAAGTTCCAGGCAGGCTTGCTGGTAAGGGAAAGGATAACAAGCTGAGACCTCAGGGAGGCGTTGGAAAGAAACAAAGTACTCAGTTTCTTGGACATTGCTTCAACTATGACAAGGTTGGACATCGCTCTACTGATTGCCGCAAGCCACGACGGCAACAGAACCAGCGACATTCACATGCTCAGCTGTTGGAAGGCATGGAAGACATGAATTTATGTGTTGTTGTATCTGAGGTGAACCTGGTTGGTTCTAATCCTCGTGAATGGTGGGTGGATACTGGAGCTACTCGCCACATCTGCTTAGATAGGCAGATGTTCAGATCCTTTGAGACTCTGAATGGAGAAAAGCTCTATATGGGCAACTCAGCTACATCTGACATAGAGGGTCAAGGGAAAGTTGTACTGAAATTGACTTCAGACAGAGAGCTGACTCTCAACAATGTATTGTATGTACCAGAGATGCAGAAGAATCTAATTTCTGGGTCATTGCTTTCCAAGCATGACTTCTGTATGGTCTTCGAGTCAGACAAAATTATTCTCACTAAGGCTAGGATATTTGTAGGAAAGGGTTATGTGTCAAATGGGTTGTTCAAACTCAGTGTGATGACAATGTATCCAGGCTCTAGTAGCATGAATGAAAAGAAATCCCCTTCTACTTACTTGCTTGAGTCTTCCAATTTATGGCATGGTAGACTAGGTCATGTTAATTGTGACACCTTGCGTAGGTTAATTAACTTAAACCACATTGCATCATTCCACATTGATAAAAGTTAAAAATGTGAAACTTTTGTGGAAGCTAAGATGATGAGATCTTCTTTCAAGACGATAGAAAGAAGTACTGAACCTCTGGGTTTGGTCCATACAAATGTATGTGATCTAAAATTTGTTCAAACCAGAGAAGGCAACAAGTATTTCATTACTTTCATTGATGATTGTACGAAATACTGCTACGTATACTTTCTCAAGAGTAAAGATGAAGCTCTAGAGAAATTCATTCATTACAAGAATGAAGTGGAAAATCAACTTGATAGAAAGATCAAGATGGTTTGCAGTGATCATGGTGGAGAATATGAAGTGCCAATTGGTGACTTTTGTTCTCAACATGGTATTATATACCAAACAACTGCACCTTATTCGCCTCAGTCAAATGGGATTGCTGAGCGTAAGAATAGGACTTTGAAGGAGATGATGAACTCAATGTTGATCAGTTCTGGGCTACTACAAAACATGTAGGGAGAAGCTATTCTATCAGCCAACTATCTTCTAAATAAAGTTTCTCGGAAGAAACTTGACAAGACCCCGTATGAACTTTGGAATGGTCGAAAACCTTCCTACAAGTTCTTACGAATGTGGGAGTGCCTTGCTAAGGTTGCGGTACCTATACCTAAGAAGGTAAAGATATGACCTCAAATCGTGGACTGCGTGTTCATCGGTTATGCTCATAACAGTAATGCATATCGATTCTTGGTGCATGAATTTGAGATAGTAGATATACACAAGAATACGATCATGGAATCTAGGAATGCAACGTTTTTTGAACATGTGTTTCCATGTAGATCCATTGGAGAATCGAGTTCGGTAAAACGTACTCTAGACACTGTTGATGAAAGCAGTGAAGACCAAGAAGAAGATATTGAGCCTAGACGTAGTAAAAGGGCAAAAACCTCAACTTCTTTTGGTCCATATTTTCTAACATACATGTTGGAAAGTGAGCCTAGGAACTTCAAGGAAGCTATAAGCTCTCCAGAAGGACCGATGTGGAAAGAGGCTATCAAAAGTGAAATTGATTCCATTTTGCAGAATCATACATGGGAACTGGTGGATCTTCCTCTAGGAAATAAGCCTTTTGGCTGCAAATGGATCTTTAAAAGAAATATTAAAGATGATGGGTCAATAGACAAGTATAATGCTAAACTTGTTATCAAAGGATACAAGGCGAAAGAAGGTCTTGATTACTTTGACACATATTCTCCTGTTACGAGAACAATATCTATCCGAATGATAATTGCAATAGCAGCACTGCGCAATTTGGAAATTTATCAAATGGATATAAGGACAGCTTTCCTTAATGGTGATCTGAATGAAGAGATCTATATGGAACAACCTGAGGGGTTTTCTGCTCCTAATCAGGAAAGGAAAGTCTGTAGATTAGTCAAATCATTGTATGGTCTGAAACAAGCACCGAAACAATGACATGAGAAGTTTGATAATGCTATGTTGTAGAGTGGATTCAGAATCAACGAATGTGACAAATGTGTTTACATGAAAGACACAGCCGAAGGCTATGTGATATTGTGTCTTTACGTTGATGACATGCTAATTGTCGGTAGTAATGATAAGATCATTAAATCTACAAAGAACATGTTAAACTCGAAGTTTGACATGAAGGATATGGGCCCTGCAGATATGATTCTAGGTGAAAATCACTAGAACATCTAATGGACTTGTATTGTCTCAGACTCATTGATTCTAGAGAAATACAGTAAGTCAGATATGAATGTCGCCAGGACTCCTGTGGACACAAATCTTCATTTATCTAATAATTCTGGTGAGGGTATATCCCAACTAGAGTATTCAAGGATAATTGGAAGTCTAATGTACTTGATGAGTTGTACAAGGCCTGATATAGCCTACTCTGTCAGTAGACTTAGTAGATATACAAGCAATCCAGGGGAGAACCATTGGAAAGCAATAATCAGAGTGCTACGATACTTAAGGTACACTCGTGATTATGGACTGCACTATAACAGAGATCCAGCAGTACTAGAGGGGTACACTGATGCAAATTGGATTTCTGATATAAAAGACTCGAAATCCACGAGTGGATATGTCTTTACTTTGGGTGGTGCAGCAGTGTCTTGGAAATCTTCCAAACAAACGTGTCTTGTACGCTCTACGATGGAATCAGAATTTATTGCTTTAGATAAAGCAATTGAAGAGGCAGAATGGCTATGCCATTTTCTAGAGGATATTCCAAGATGGTCGAGACATGTGCCAGTAATAAGCATCCATTGCGATAGTCAATCAGCAATTGGACGAGCACAGAGTAATATGTACAATGGTAAGTCAAGACATATACGTCGAAGACATAATACTATTAGACAACTGCTCTCAAGTGGGATTGTCACGATTGATTATGTGAAATCAAAAGACAATATTGCGGATCCTCTAACCAAAGGGTTAAACAGAGACCTAGTTGATAAAGCATCAACGGGAATGTGGATAAAGCCTATGATGTTGAAAACTACCGTGATGGAAACCCAACCTATTTGACTGGAGATCCCAAGATCTAGGTTCAATAGAACAACCTAATTGCGTGTAGATGGTGAGATCACTGAGGAGATTATATCTCCAACCCATTCCTATAGTGCAACAGTGATATATGCGAATGATAAGCTTATGCTTTTAATGACTCTTATGCATTGGTGAGCCAAGTAAAGTATAATGGATTACTCATTGATAAGAAGTCACCTATGTGAGTATGAAGTGGGGCCGCTTCTATGAGAATGATAAAAGGCTAAATTCTCGAGAAAATACTTGCAGAACCAGGCGAGGGTGTCATGGCCAAAATGAACCCAACAATGAGAACTGAACTGTGCTAGGAGAAGTTACTGTGTGAAGTTCATTGACTCGGTTTACACAAACGACAGAATAGTTCAAGACATCATGTTCACTGGTCAGCTAGTAAATCCGATGGGCTATCACAAGGGAAGGTTCAAGGCCAAAAGCTACTTATCCTATGCAGGAACCATCCGTGGTGCTCTCTCTCGAAGTCTTCTTTATACTCAGCGTCAAGTTGCACGCCAATCCATTCATGTGGGGGATTTTTGGAAAATATTAGGGTGTGAATGGTTGGCTTGGAGGGCCCCAATGGTCAACCATCCACCATTGGGAACCCAACCCGAATTCAGGGAGAGGGATTCCCTCCTCCTTGTTTTAGGGGACTATTCCCCAACTCTTTTTCCCACATTTTATGGTAGGCTTCCCTCTTCCAATGGCATTGCCTATCTCTATATATTATCCTGTTGTGGAATAGTTTAAAACCAGCAAAAATCAGAGCAACAATACATACTCCATTTTCGTTCTTGAGAGAGAGAGAGAAGAGCTCAGCCAGTTCGCCAAGGCTGCTGTTGTGGTATTCCAACAGCAGTGGTCCCAACCGACTTATCCGGGAGACGGACGCCGACGACACCTCAACACCCTCGGAGGCGGCGAATCTGTTTTAAGGACAGAGCAAAGCTCGATTCGATTTGCTTTCCATTTTCGTTTTTCATTTTGTACTTCATTTCGGATGTAATGTAATTTTGATTATCAATGAAATGGTTCTTTGGATATCGATTGTGTATATATTTTACCTACAAGGGTATAATCTTATGAGAGGTTTAGACAATTTTTTACTTTTGTTTGATCTTGCGTATGTATTTTGTACTACGTCAAATGGTCATCCAATTATTGATTGAAAGTAAAAATCAGTAGGAAAAATACCCATTTCCTAATAAGGATCAAAGAAAATAAAAAAAATGTCTAAACCTCTCATAATATTAGACCCTTGAGAACTACGGGGGAAAAGAGAGTCATCACAAACCCAGAAAGAAATAATGATGATCTTGCGTATATATTTGTTACTACGTCAAATGGTCATCCAATTGTTGATTGAAAGTAAAAATCAGTAGGAAAATACTCATTTCCTATTAAGGATCAAACGAAAGTAAAAAAATTGTCTAAACCTCTCATAAGATTAGACCCTTGAGAACTACGGGGAAAAAGAGAGTCATCAAAAACCCAGAAAGAAATAATGATGATCTTGCGTATGTATTTTTTACTACATCAAATGGTCATCCAATTCTTGATTGAAAGTAAAAATCAGTAGGAAAAATACTCATTTCCTATTAAGGATCTTGGTTCTTAGTTTCAAGTAAATTTGGTTGAATTCTAATTTATCTAGACCCATTGGGTAGCTCAAACGTTAAGGGTTGCCACTTGATGTACAAGCCCACGAGGCCTTGATGGAAAAACATAGAGAAAAAAAGAAGAAATTTTGATCAGTTACTCAAAAGTATATGGATTTTCTTAATTTCAGAGATTTCGGACTGGATTCTGATTGTGTAAATCCATTATGTAGCCCAAAGGTTTACGGTCGATCACTGAAAAAAGGAAATTCTGTTTGTCTAACCTTTTCTACTGATATGTGGTGTGATTGATGAGGTAATTTCAAAACTATTCTGTGAAGTGAAGGAAACAATTGTTTGGTACATGGGTAGGTTTCAATTCTAAATCTCAAGAAGTACTGAGGAAGGACAATGATTCGATCTAGGTGAACATTGTTCCCAATTCAACAGTGATAAGAAAACAGGGTATTATGAAAATTGCACAAAAGCTAACCTGATTAAGTATAAGAGGGAGAAGTGAGGACCTAATTCTCAGAGACTAATACAATTACCAACCCACATATCTACTCTCTCTTTAATTACAAAACACAGATCATAAGAGGGAGAAGGGAAACAAGTAGGAATAAGCCAATCCAATTGGGAATCGAACCTCAATTGAGCATAATGGGTGGCAAACTGAGATTGTCAACCCAATATCAAATCTGAGATAATTCCCGAATTGAATTCAAACTCTTACCACAAAACCCACCTTCCTTAATTCATAACAAACCGAATTAAGAGAGAGATAGAGATATGAGAAAGTGAATTGCATCAGGTCCTTGAATTAGATCCTTGAAAAATTTACTATCCATAAGATCTAACTCTAACGATGAACGAACCAACGAGTTCCTACATTCCATAACGAAATTTATAGAATCTACAGCAAATTCAATTCAACCGAAAGGTTAACAGCTAGAAATTGCAATATGGAGTAGAAACTGAAATGCAATTGAAATTATACTACTGTTAATCTTCAGATATTTAGAAATTATTAGCAGAAAATGATGAACGAAACAAGAGAAGAGAGAGAGAGAGAGAAATTATGTTCTAACTAACTCTATCTCTACAGTACCCTATCTATTCTATAAAGTACTTTTCTAAAAGTTCAGTCCCCCAAAATGAGATCATCCTTTCTATTTATATCCCCTTCCTACCGTCCAGCAGGGCCACTATGATAGAAATTACATTTTCAACAAACTTTATCGAAATAATGCATTTCTCCCCTCCTGATGGAATATTTCAGATTGCTTCATTCCTGGTAATAGATAAATTCATTACCAGGAATACTTGTCTTTGCTGCTTCCTTCTTGTGATTTAATTCTTCTATTCCTGGTAATACAATGTGCAATTCCCGAGAATAAAATCTTCTGTTGGCCTCTTCTTCAGGTTCCCTTCCTCTTCTCCCGGTAGTAAAGTCCTACACTCCCAGGAGTAGAACTCTCTAAAATCTAACTTCTTCAGTTTTCTCCTTCTCTCCCGGTAGTAAAGTCCTGTACTCCTGGGAGTAAAACTTTCTGAAATATCTCCTTCTTGAGCTGGGTCATTGTTCTTTCGGTAATGGAGATGTGCACTCCCGGTAATGGAGTGCACTAACTTTCTTTTTATTCTTGAATTGACTAACTTGTCCCTCCTGGATCCCGGGAATCTGACTTGAACTCCTTGCTCCCTTTTGTCACTTCCACCTGCACTTTTAATTCCACTTTCCAAGGACCACTTTTTCATGCAATTAGATGGGTTTGACAGTTAAGAGAGAGAATTGCATGCAAACATAAATCTCATACCAAATTAAAGTTCTAAGCAAGAATTTTAATCAAAAGATGCAAAAAAGGCTTGTAATTAGCACTTTTGGATGCCAATCAAGCATCAACGAGGAATCAAATACCCCTAGTTGGTGAATCAACATGAACGGTTTTCCTGTACGATGATTTGACATAGTCCTACAAGATAGAACATGAGTTATATCAATAAAGGAGACTTATACAATAAAGGTTTTTCCACAAAAAACACTCTTATAATAGAATAGGAAGGTTCTCCAATACTCAGGATAGACATCAAAAATAAAGATTTGAGAATGGGAAACTCGGGTACAATCAACTAAGGATTAAACATCCTCAACAACCAATAATAAGAAAAAACTCTAAGAGTTGACCTTTATAATCTTATTGGTTCACATTTATCTTATTAACCTCATGCAATGCACACAAGAACACAAGCATACCATATGATATACAATGCAGATGTGATACGATGTACCCATTGAGACTAAGTGTCTACCCAATGTCCCTAAATTTTTGAAAATTTAGCTCTGATACCAATTGTAACGGCCCCAGAATTTCAAACCATTTTTTTGAAAGATAGTATTGAGCAATTAAAATAACTAAAAAAGATAAAACCAATGACAATTCCCAATACAGACCATATGGCTTACAAATGAAAGTCGCAAACAAACACAAATGAAATCCTTTAAACTACATATTATAGTCGGGTACCATTAAGACTTTGAAATAAAATGCATAATAGAAATGAATAATGCTCGTCTATGAGCAATGCTTCCAATGATCTTAAAAATATGTCTTGAAACTCTACTCCAAGCTAAACCATAGGCTCTTTACCTAAAAATAGAGGATTAGGCAAAGCCTAGTAGAGAAATCCAAACAAGAGATATATATGATGGTCGTGGGTGCGTGTCAGTGTATAGAAATAAATAAGTGATGCATGCATGAGGACCTGTAGGGTTCCAATGAGGTTATCAATGTTCAAGATGTGTTGTTCCATTTCTTTCAATTCCAATAAGTCAAATGTTTCCATATTATTGCCAATTCCTTATCAAAATAAGGATTTCCAATATTCCATAAATCATAGGGTTTCTAATTTTTCTTCCAATTCCTTATTAAAATAAGGATTATCAATAATCAACAAATCTAAGAGTTTCGGTTAATTCCGTGCTAGTAGCCCATCGGCTAAACTAACCATATAATTCCTCGTATTACCTGATTCGTCGGGAAGGCCCAGTTAAGCTCCCATTGTACTATGTCGTGGGTACAAATACCTAGGGTACAAATATCTGTATAAGTAATAATAGCCAACTCAAGATCCAATAGCCACCACAATCCAATTGATTGATCATATTTTCAAAATTTCCATATTAAGGCCGAATGCCAAATTTCAAGTTTATATGAGAATTCCGATGTGCCAATTAACAATCCAAGGGGGTTAATCAGAGAATACCACCCTTTAATTCCATTTTCCCCAAATTTCCATATGAAATCTAAATTAGGCTTTTACAACAATTTGGGGGGTTTTCAATTTAAATAAGGGGAATGTCAAATTGACACCAAAGGAAGGCCAAATACATGACAATAGAGATCCTAGACTTGATACACAACTCAAATCAACATCCTAAGGTTACGCATACATATCATCAACATCATTTTATGAAATCAAAGGGAGAGATAGCAAGACATGTACATATATATACTAATGGTTGGAAAACTCCACCTTTGAAGGAGATGAGATGAACTCTAGATGAGAGTTTGTGCTCCAATGACCACGCCGAGATCATAGATGGGTAGCTAGTGAGACGGTGATCGATGTTAATGAAGACCTTTTGGTCCAAATATTTCTAGATTGTGAGAGAGATAAGAGAGAAGTGAGAGAGAATAGAGAGAGTTACGACATAGAGAGAGGGAGAGAAAGAGTGTGGTTGAGTAGATGGAGTGTTTAGATGTGTATACACATTTAGGGTTGAGATATATGATATATATTACCCCACAATATCAATCCCTGAAATGTACTTAATGGGTTGCAGTTCGATATACACTAAGGGTATATTGAAATGCAGATGGATGGAGAGGATGGATTGAAACCTTGTATTTCGATATACACCCCCATGGTGTATATTGAAATTCAACCACGAAGAGGGAACATAATGTAATCATTTTGATATACACTCCTATGGTGTATACCAAAATATGGTTGAAGGGAAGGGCTAGAACATTTGCATTTCGATATGCATCAAAGGTGCATATTGAAATACAGCTAATCGGGGGATGGCAGAAATCCAACATTTTGATATACACCCTTTATGTATATCGAAATACAATCATCGAAGGGGAGCAGTGACCCATCATTTCGATATACACCCATTGTGTATATTGAAATGCAGGCATGGAGGGGGAACAGAGGACCAGCATTTCGATATGCAACCGTTTTTGCATATCAAAATGCATGAGGGCAGAACTCACCCGAACACTTGTATTTCGATATACAGTGTTGGGGTTGCCTTGATATATCGAAATAGGAGGGAGAGGGGAGAGAAATGCGACAAAATAAAATATAATTGCCGAATGGACGTGGCAATCACCCGAGCATCTGTAATACCCATACTATTCTCAAAATTTTTTTAAATTAGATTTATTTATTTTTATTGAAAAAAATAAAGGAAAAAAAATAAGAGGGAAAGAGTTTTAATGAAATTAATAAGAATTATATATATGTATTTAAAAATGCCTCTTAATAAATATATATATATGAGTAAGGGGTGGCACATAAGGATAATAGATGTTTGTAATGAGGGGCAAAAGGGTCTTTGGGTGTAAAAACCTGATTAGGGATTTATAAGGAAGGCTTTTCTCCCATTAGGGTTGCTAATACAACCTTGGTGGCTTGAAGAAGAGATTAGAGAGAGAAAGCTCAAAGAATTGGCTTGATCAAGGCCAAGATCAAAGAGTTTGGAGGAAAACCCTTCACAAAGGTTGTTCTTAACATCTCAAAGATAATATCTAATGGTTTGGATTTTTAATTTCTTAATCTAATTAGTCCAGAATCAAGATTTTTCACTAATATCAATTAGTGTCTGTTTTTCTATATCCCTTTTGAGAAATCATGATTTTTAGTGATTTAGAAGTTGTTGTTAAAGTCCAAATGTGAGTATGATTTGAGGGTAACATTATATTACATCCTCGGGTGGTTGATTTCATGATTTGAAATCTTAAAAATCGAGTTTAGACGAGTTTAATTAAGAAAAACGAGAAGTGGATTAGCAGTTTTTTCAATCTGTTGCTCACTACACTGGTCGGTATGCGCACCGGTATAGCAGCCGGTATACCGGGCGGCATACCGGTCTCGTACCGGCCTTAAGGAATTTTGGCAGTGAGTTTTGAGGTCAATAAAAATCGAAATTTTGTACTAACCGACATGCCGACCGGCATGCCGGGCGGTATACCGGCTGGATACCGGTTTCCATACCGATTTGGCAAATTTTGAGAAAAATGTATTTTTTTTGAAATAATCATTTTTATAATGATGTTAGATATATTTTAAGAGGATTTCAGAAATTTCAGAGGTTAAAAGAGGGCTGGAATTAATGTAAAAAAATTATTAAATATTAAGTATTGAAGGAAAATTCGTATACGCTCGTAAATGTTTAATAGGAGTCCAGCCGGAATCCTCTAAGGCGGTTCATTAGATTTGTTGCTGCGCTTGCATACTATTGGTGAGTGTGTAGATTTCTTTCCTTTATAGAATCGTTGATTTTCATATTACATGCTAGATGACGATGAATGATTGGATTAAATCCCTGTTTGACGATACGTACTTTGTATGCCTTGTTGTTGATAGATTTGAGACTTGGTGTAATCTGTTTAATCGTTCACATGATGGCTGAAAAATACATGTTTTAGACTTATGATAGTTGATGTTTTCAGCTGATATAACTTCACATGCTTCACCTTAGTTAAAGAGAATGATTGATCAAATTCCTGATTTGTAATATGTGTTAGCATGTTCCGATTGTTGTTGGTGTAACTGTAAATACATGATCATATGATAGCTAAAAATATATGATTAGATTCATGATAATTATTGCTTCAATTGATGTAAATTCGTATGCTTTGCACTTAGTTCAAAGATATTGATGTAATGATATTACTACTTGTTTACTTTTAAAATG
>NMUG010007424.1:0-12077 GCA_002855965.1 Monotropa hypopitys
GGAGCTCGAGTCTTCCCATTTTCTATCGAGCCGAGCTCGAGCTTGGCATAGCTCATCTCAGCTCGACTCATTTGCAGCCCTAATTGTGGCCATTTGATGCAGTCGTCAATGGGAAATGATGGATGCAAGGGAAAAGGATGAATACAAAGATGTATTCCTTCTACAAACTTGTTGATTCAAGAGAATACCAAGTCAATAGGCATCAATCAATCGTTAATTCAAGGGAAATACCGAGTGATTGGGAACAAAGTGCAGAAATCACACTCTAGGGTTTTCATTCAAATCAAAACTGCTAAATACAATCACGAAAAGAGTTTAAATAGGGAACAACAAACCCTAAGCCCGGGACAAACCAAATACCAACTGAAGATAAAAGAAAATAAAAAACAGTCCAAAATAAAAGTCTAGCACAGAAAATAGGCCCAAACCTGCTGTTCGGAACGTTTTTTGACCATTTACCCAACTCGAATATGGCATAGCAGTATTCCAGTGTGTGTGTATTCTCGCTACCTTTCCAACGATATATTATGGGTTCCAATCGGAGTTACACGGGTAAAGTTACGCCTGTTTTACCAACTACCCACCCGTGTATACTGGTATCCACGGGTCTCTAAGTAAGCATCAGCAATGCTATCCGCATCATCCTCCACAGCTTGAAAAGAATTCGACCTTGAATTCACTATTGCCTCTTCTTCCTCTGAACTGTCTCCTCGGTGTGGTATAAGGTGCTTCACACAATCTTTGTCAACCTATCCACTACCACAAAAATGGAACCACTATCATGCTGTGTCCGTGGCAATCCGAGAACAAAATCCATGCTCATACTCACCCATGGCCTTTCTGGTATGGGTAATGGCATGTACAACCCTGCATTTGTTGTCGTTCCTTTAGAAACTTGACATACCCTGCACCCATCAACGAACTTGGCTGACTCACGTCGCATAGAAGGCCAATAGTAAGAATTGGCTAACAGCTGATATGTCTTGTCCCTTCTATATGCCCCTCATCATGCAGCTCCTTGATAATTTTCAGACGCAAGCTACACGATGGAACACACAATTGGTTGCCCTTGAATAGAAACCCATCCTGCAACATATAATTTGCCCTCTTTCCTAGTTGAACTTCCTCAATGATGGGCGCAAAAATAGGGTCAGTCTCCAATGTCTTCCTGAAGGTGTAGAAACCAATTACCTTTGCACGTAATGTAGTGAGACAACAAGTCCAGCAGCTTAGTGCATCAACAACTCTGTTTCGGATCCTAGACTTGTGTTTTATAGAAAAAGTGAACTGTTGTAAATATGCAGCCCATCTCGCATGCCTTGCTGAAAGCTTATCTTGACTGTTGATATGCTTCAAGGCATCGTGGTCAGAAAATAAGACAAAATCACTTTGAGATAAGAAAGAATACCAGTGCTTGAGCGACTGAATGATGGCATAGAACTCCATATCATAAGTGCTATAATTGGCCTTTGTTCCGTACAGTTTCTCACTGAAATATGCTATTGGTCGCCCTCCTTCGCTAAGGACAGCCCGCATAGCAACCTTTGATGCATCACAATGCAACTCAAATGGTCTCAAGAATTCTGGTAAAGATAGAACATGAGCGGTTGTCAGCTTCTGCTTAATCTCCTCAAATGATTTACTTGCCTCTTCCGACCAACTAAACTGTCCAGCCCACATGCAATCTGTGACCGGAGCCATAATGCTACTGAAATTGGAGATAAACCGTCAATAGAATGATGCTAGCCCATGAAAACTACGAACATCATGAATGTTCCTTGGGGTTGGCCAATTGTGAACAACCTCCACCTTAGACTCGTCTACAGAGATGCCCTTACTAGACACCACATATCAAGAAATAGCACATTGTCCGCCATAAATGAACACTTAGCCGGGCAGCAATGAACTTAGCCTCTTGCAACAAGCACAGAATCTGTCAAAGCTGCTGCAAATGTGTGGCACGATTTGGGCTATAAACTAAAATATTATCAAAATATACCACAACAAACCTCCAAATATAAGGTCGAAAGAGCTAATTCATGGCGCGCATGAATGTGCTAGGAGCATTGGATAACCCGAATGGCATGACCATCCACTCGTATAGACCCTCGCGTGTCTTGAATGCGGTCTTTCACTCATCACCTTCTCGAATGCGGATTTGATGATAGCCACTCTTCAAACCCATCTTGGTAAACACTGTAGCCCCGCTTAACTGGTCTAGAAGATCATCAAGTCGTGGAATAGAAAACGATATCGAACAGTGATTTTGTTTATGGCTCGACTATCTACACACATACACCACGACCCATTTTTCTTGGGCGTCAACAATGCAGGAACAGCGCAAGGACTGAGGCTCTCCCGGATGTGCCCCTTGGACAGTAATTCCTCTACCTGATGTCGCAACTCCTCATGCTCTTTAGGACTCATGCGATAGTGTGGGCAGTTAAGCAAAGAAGCCCCTTGGACCAAGTCAATTTGATGTTGAATGTCATGCAACGGTGGTAAACCATGGGGCAACTCCTCTGGGAAAACGCTTTCAAATTCATCAATCAATTATTGCACGCTATCAGGAATTCCTTCATTCTGTTGTTGTTCTTTGACCACCAATAAATAGACTATCCCCGTATCCACCATCTCATCAACGAAGCGCTGCATAGATAGTAAGTTAGGACTATTCTTAGTTGCTTTCCTTGGCCCCTCTTCTTTGCTGGGACACAATACCACCTTCACATTGTTAAGCACAAAGCTATATGTGTTTTTCTGGCCATCATGCTGGACTGCCCTATCATATTGCCAAGGCCTTCCCAACAGGATGTGGCATGCATCCATGTCAACAACATTGCACCACAACATGTCCTTATAATTTGAACCAATAGACAACAAAATCACACAACGCTTAGACATTGTTACCTTTTTCCCTTCCTGTAGCCAAGTCAATTTGTAAAGGGTTGAATGGTTCTCTGTATCCAGTCCTAACTTCCTAACTGCCTCTGCAGATATTACATTATCACAGCTCCCAGAGTCAATCACAAACCTGCATACCTTCCCCCCAGTGTGCATTTTGACTGAAATATATTATTTCTCATCCACCCATCACCACTTGTATCGCGTGGAGTAAGGTATGCCCTGCAAACCACCAATAGTAGTCCATCATCTCCGGTCACATGCTCCTTTTCTAACACGTCCTCCAACACCTCATCAGCCAACTGCTCATCAATGGGGTCTTCCACAGGTTGCTCTAACTCTACCCTCACCACTCCTTCATTGTCAATGAACAGTCCTTTCCGTGTGGCGGGTTTAGTGCAATCTGCAAACCTGTGACCTTGTTCGCCGCATTTGAAACAACGACCCATTTCTCCCGCTGTAGGTCTAGCAAGATTGTTAGAAGCAGTCTGAATGTTCTCTACCTGTACTACACCCCGATTGTTAGAAGCAGTCCATGGTTGAGCATTCAAGCGCCGTTTAATCTGTCTCTCCAGTTGTAGGGCCTTCTGGTGAGCATCTGAAACCGAGTACACGTCGAACATATTCAAAGTGTCCTGGTACTGGATCTGCAATCCCCCAATATACCTTGACACCAGATGGTCATCTGTCTCTCCCAAATCATTGTGCGCCATCAATTGATAGAACTTAGTGGTATAGTCATCAATTGTTTTAGTACTGTGGTAGGGTAAATTTGGATTAGCCACGTGGCATGTGGATTTGGATTCCCTGTGCTGAAGTCACTGCGGCGTTATATTGGAGTGCGATATAAGAACAACGTGGATGCATGGCAGCATAGATGCATGGCAGCGCGGATGCATGGCAGCACGGATGCATGGCAATGCGGAATACATTTGGATTCCTAAGGGTCTGGCCTACTGCATGTCCATAGAAAGCATGATGGTTAGGGTTAGGTTTGGCTGATGAAGGCTGAACGTCCTAATGGCATGACTTCTCTATTAAGGGACAAGTGTAGGAAGAACCTGAAGGGATTAGCCATATGTATTTCCGGAGTCAATCATGGGTTAGAATGTAACGAGATAAGGCCTGATGAGAGTCTTACACCTGTGTAATTCCTTGGATTAGGTCAGGCAGTGGGCAGGACATCTTGGGAATACGGCACGTGGCATCTCGGCATCTAACAGACCATATGTAAGTGTGTTTCCTGAACTGTGGATAATGTGTGTCCTGTGCGGCAGCATCCGCATTGCGCAAAAGTGATCAGCTCGGCATAGCATGGGCGGTGTGTATAGGTAATGGTTAATGAGTAAGATATTAATCATTACACACACCAACTGCTATAAGGCCATGGACGTGGACATATGCATATATGAACAGAAGTTTGAACGGCTGAAGTCGAAGGGGCTGAGGAATTAAATGGGCAGAAGGTGAAAGGATAATGATCCTGATTCATTCCCTCTTCATTACTGAGGGGTTACGAAGAGGGAACGATACATTAATGACAAGTACTAGCAAGTATAAAAGGAGGTGAATGCTACATCTACAAGGACTGGATTTTCTAGTAACAAACCTCTGCTTAATTTACTTCACAGTACTCTGCCTTCATTTCTTTCGATTAGGATTAAGTTCTCCTCTTACCGGGACTAACTTGATCATCGGAGGGCCTTCAAGCCACTTGGCTAGGGGGTCATCTAACCTTTGTGGTTGCAGAACAAGAAGGCAAAGTGAGAATACTCAAAGACACAGTGTTACCAGAGCAGTAGATCCATTAAAGTCAAAGTCAAAGCAGTTTACTTGCAGGGGTAAGAATTATCCCCGCACAATTGGCGTCGTCTGGGGGAAACGACATTTGAAAGCAATCAATACCAGTTGAAAAAAGACGACAACAGGAAGAAACAGTGAGTTGAATTGCAACAGGATGGTGTTGGGGAAGATGGGGGAGTTTCTGTGACTCCTCTAGTTCCCCTAACTCCGAGGAAGCCAAGGAGTCGATCTCGTTTTCAAAGAACCAGAAGGGGAGGCCCAAGACATCTTGGCAGTAGGGGTAAAGCAGCTGAAGTCCCTGATGCCAGGCTCCTGGTAGAGGAAGAAGAGTTTGTCACCATAGAGGGTGACAATCCCTATTCCGACGAAGAAGATAGCGGGACCCGGACTTTGGGTTCACAGTCCCGGTCAAGAACCAGATTGATTCGCGATGAGGATCTGGTGGATATTGTCAAGGCTCAGGTCCAAACCATCAGGCGCCTGGAGGAGCAGATGAACCGCATGGCACAGTAGTAGAATCCAGCGGTGGCAAACCAAGCGCCATCAGTGGTAGAAGTAATAGACAACCAAGGAAGGCGAATAGTCAACACCCACCCAAAGGCTGTTGGGGGCCAAGGAATGGAACCCAATGACCAGGGACGGGCGAAGGGTGTGAACAGGGGAGAAAGGAACCCACCACCACCTCAGCGATAGAGGCGTGTGGTTAGGGATTCCCAACAAATCGGTGAACATCAAAGCCGAACGAGAAGCCATGTCAATGAGGCCACCCCGGCCAGATCAGCAGTCTCTATCACGGATCTTAGGGAGCAGATAACTCGACGTCGGGATCAAAGGCAAATGCAGCAAGTTCAAAAAGATCAGACTTAGGGTAGGCCAGTACCCCCGGAGGACATTATGGACTTAAGAAAATACATTGACAAGCACATCAGGGGTAGGGGAACTGCCCAAGATACCGCGAAGCGTGCCGTGCAGCAAATAACCTCCTCACCTCTCTCCAGGGAAATCTCTCAGTACAAGATTCCAAGGGGATTCACCCTTCTGAACTTTCCCAAGTATGATGGAAAGGTGGACCCTATTGCTCATCTAAAGGATTTCCAGCATGCCCTTATTCTTTATGAAGGTGACGATCTACTGTATCGCAGAATATTTGCCTCTAGCTTAGGACGGACAGCGCTGACATAGTATCACAAACTTCCATCTCATTCCATTTCTTCCTGGGAGAAATTAGCTGAGATCTTCGTTGCACGCTTTATGACTAGCCGTGCTGCTCCAAAACACTTCGATTCTCTGACATCACTGAGAAAGCGGTCAAATGAGAGTCTCAGGGAGTGTGCCGGTCGGTACGTAGAGATGTAGAACGAGGTCGAGAATTGCACGGAAAAGCAAGCAATTTCTATGTTCAAGCTGGGCCTTTCCTTCGGCGAGAAGCTAAGGGAATCCCTAACCTTGAACCCGGTAGAAACTTTCCCGGAGTTAATGGAGAGAGTAGAACAGCACGCGAAGTTGGAAGAAGAACAATACAGAGAGGTGGGCCGCACAGCGAACAAAACCCACCGGACAAACGTGGTGGATTCTGAGGAAAAGAAGAAGAGAAAGAAGAAGAAGAAGACAACAGAAAAGGGAGATCCCCCCGCACAGAGGGAATCAACTCCTGTCGCACAGCAGACCCAATCTGCCGCGCAGCAAACAAATTTTACTAGGCTGCCAATTTTGAAAATGCCAAGGCCAGGTCCAGAGTCATGCAAGGCGATAAGGACTACTTTCAACACCCCTATTTTACGATTGGTCTATCCTCTACAGAACGAAGCCTTCTGGAGGTGGCCCGCGAAAATGAGGGGAAATCGGGAAGACATGGAGACCACCGGCTTGAGATGCAGCTTTCACAGGCAGTACGGTCATATGACGGAGCAATGCCAAGAGTTCAAAAAATTTCTGGAAGAGCTGGTGGAGGCAGGTCATCTGAAACAATTTATTGACCGAACCCCTGCCCGGGTGGACAGACCTAGACGGGTGGAAAGGCATGATGACGATTCAGATGAGGATCTGACTCCCGCCGGCACAATACATATGATACATGGTGAAGAAGACCACCAGAGAAGAGATTTAGCAAGGGCCCAAAAGTGAGGGGAAGCCTTAGAGCAGCATGTACTCAAGCTAGGCCAGAAAAGACAGAGAGAGATGAATCCTGAAGCGGCACGGATTTCCTTTTCAGAGGAGGATTCAGAGGGAGACACCTATCCACACAGTGACGCTCTGGTGATAACGCTCAATATTAACAAGTTTGACACAGAGCGGATACTGGTAGACCAGGGGAGCTCCACTAAAATCCTCTATTTCTAAGCATTCAGGAAGATGGGATTGACCCACGAAGGCTTGAAGGAAGCAAAGATCCCGCTAGTGTGGTTCACGACTGTTCCAGTCTGGCCCCTAGGGTCCATAGTGCTTCTCGTCCGGGCAGGGAAAGTCACAAAGCAGGTGGAGTTCTTGGTGGTGGATCTCCCATCGGCTTATAACGCCATTATTGGCCGCACGTGGCTTCACAAGATGGGGGCCATACCTTCTACTTATCATCAGCTACTCAAGTTTTCTGGACCGAAAGGGGTGGAGAGTATACGGGGAAACCAGAAATCATCGAAAAATTGTTTTTTGGCATCGATCAAACATACCCCTACGGCAGAGCAAGTCAAAACCATTGAAGTGCCCAATCAACCGGTCCTCGAAGATGTAGGTGTGGATCCAAAGTCACGTGTGGTGGAAAACTTGAGGAAAGTACACGCACATGAATCCGACGAGGATAGGTACTTCCTGCTCGGGGAGGAACTCCCTAAAACGGATGCCTTAGAGTTGGAAAAAGCATTAAAAGAGAACATTAATGTATTCGCTTGGACTCCAGCAGAAATGCCTGGAGTAGAGCCAAGCTTAATATGCCATCACCTTAATGTGGATCCATGCCACCCTCCAGTCATGCAAAGGATACAAAGATCATCCGCACACCACGCAGAAGCAGTCCTTGAAGAAGTTGACAAATTGATGAAAGTCAATGCAATTCGAGAAGTTTACTACCCAGAATGGCTCTCAAATACTATTGTTGTAAAAAAGAAAAATGGAACTTGGGGTGTGTGTGTAGATTTCACTAGTTTGAATAAGGCATGTCCTAAGGATAGTTTTCCCATGCCGAAAATTGATCAATTGGTTGACTCCACGGCAGGATATAAGCGTATGAGTTTTTTGGATGCCTATAGAGGCTACCATCAAATAGTGATGTATCAGCCTGACGAGGAGAAAACCTAATTTATAACACCATTGGGAATTTACTGTTACCGAGTGATGCCTTTTGGTTTAAAAAATGCTGGGGCTACTTATCAAAGACTAGCAACATTAATGTTCTGCGATTTGATTGGCAAGAGTATGGAAGTTTACATAGACGATATGGTGGTGAAGTCCAAAGAAGCAAGTTCTCACCTAATCGATTTATGCAAAACTTTTCAGATCTGGAAGCAATTCAAATTGAAGCTTAACGCTTCGAAGTGTGTCTTTGGAGTCAGCTCTGGCAAGTTTCTGGGACATCTTGTGACAAGGAGAGGCATATAAGCCAATCCAAACCAAATTATTGCTCTACAAGCTCTTCAAAGCCCCGCAACGACGAAAGCGGTTCAGCGCCTGACGGGGATGGTTTCCGCACTGAACCGGTTTATTAGTCGCAGCTCGGATAAGTGCAGACCATTCTTTCAGCTTTTGAAGAAGAACTCCAAGTATGAGTGGGGGCAGATTGTGAATCAGCTTTCCAAAAATTAAAGAAGTATTTAGCCGCGCCGCCATTGATAGCTACTCCAGAGCAGGGAGAAGTTCTGACTGTTTATCTTGCAGTCTCAGGGCATGCTGTGAGCGCTGTATTGATCAAGGAGGCAGAGCGGCACCATGTCCCAGTTTATTATGTCAGCAAAACTTTGTTGGATGCAGAAACGAGGTACCTTCCGTTAGAAAAATTAATCTTGGCTCTGGTTATGACATCACGAAAGCTACATCATTATTTCTTGGCACATCCGATTAAAGTCCCCACTACTCATCCAATTGGAGTTGTCCTAAGAAAAGTAGACCTATCTGGGAGAGTTGCTGGATGGTCAGTCGAATTAGGCGAATATGACATTGAATTTATGCCCCGCACGACCATCAAGGGGCAGATTTTGGCGGATTTTGTTGCTGAGTTTTCTCAAAATACAAATGCCACTTCAGAGCAGCAAGAACCAACAGTTGAAAACCCCGTGCACCCAGAGTTAGAGGCCGATAAGCCGTCCATTGAGGAGTTGTGAAAGCTCTTTTTGGATGGATCTGTCTGTAACAAAGGATCAGGTGTGGGGGTCGTTTTGATATCTCTAGAGGAGCTTGTGTTGGAACAGTCCATCCGCTTAGGATTCAAAGCATCAAATAATGAGGCAGAGTATGAAGCCATGCTTGCCGGGCTGAGTAGTGCTCGACAGTGCGGGGCAAAGAATTTAATGGTGTATTGTGATAGCCAGTTGGTGGTTAATCAACTGTCCGGGGAGTATGTTGCTAAAGATGACATAATGGCAAGGTACGTGGCAAAAGTGAAAAAGAGGTTGAAAGTGTTTGAACAGGTCCAAATTGTATAAATTACTTCCAAACAAAATAGCCATGCGGATGCTTTGGCATGTCTGGCTTCTTCAGTCTCCTCAGAGCTTCGCCGCACTGTCAGCGTGGACACCATTCTCCATCCTAGTATTCAGATTCAAGAGCAAGAAGAAGTCCAAAAGCTTAATTTGGGCCCGTCATGGGATGAATCCCATTACAGCCTATCTCAAGCATAGCCAGTTGCCGGACGATAAGAAAGAGGTGCACAGAGTTAGAATCAAAGCAGCCAGGTTTTGGCTATCCCCGGACAAAACCCTGTACAAAAAGTCGTTCACAGGGCCTTACCTCCGATGTGTCCACCCCTCTCTCGTTCAACAATTTATATTTGAAATTCACGAAGGGGTGTGCAGCAGCCATGCTGGGGAAGGTCAATAGCCCATAAAACTATTTTCCAAGGCTATTGGTGGCCTTATATGCAGGAGGATGCCAAAGTATATGTCAGGAACTGTGAAAAATGTCAGAAGTTCTCACCTATGATCCATACACCTTCAATGGATTTGGCGCCTCTCACAAGTCCGTGGCCTTTTGCTCAGTGGGGTTTGGACATCGTGGGGCCCTTACCAACAGCGCGGGGAGCTAGGAAGTTTCTGATGGGAACAAATTATTTTACCAAGTGGATAGAAGCAGAACCGTTGGCGAAAATCATAGAGCACAATGTAGAGCAGTTCGTCTGGAAGAATATAATAACTAGTTTTGGAATACCATATGCTATTGTATCAGACAACGGCACTCAATTCCAAGATAAGTTCAAAAAATTCTGTTCAACGTATAAGATAAAGAATTTATATGCCTTGGTGAGCTACCCGCAGAGTAATGGACAAGCAGAGGCCTCCAACAAGACTGTCCTGGATGGAATCAAGAAAAGACTGGAAAAGGCTAAAGGAGGATGGATTGATGAGTTACCATTGGTCCTATGGGCTTACCGCACTAAGCCCAAGCGTGCTACAGGTGAAACTCCTTATTCCCTTACTTATGGTTCTGAGGCAGTTATTCCCTTAGAAATCGGGATTTCTACTATCAGAACTCAACTTGTGAAACAAGGGGGTAATGATCAAGCTATAGCAGTTCAATTAGATTTGACAGAAGAAAAGTGAGAAATGGCTCTGATCAAGCTGGCATCCTACCAGAGTCAATTGGCAAAATTCCATAACCATAGAGTAACACCCAGAGAATTTAAAGTTGACGATCTAGTTTTGCGCAAAGTGTTGGGAAACACAAAAGATCCAGCAGATGGGAAGTTGGGGCCAAATTGGGAAGGACCTTACAAAGTCGTTGGTATAGCAGGACGGGGAGCTTACAAGTTGCAAGATCTTAACAGCGTTCTTATTCCCCGCACGTGGAACGTTTCAAATCTGAAGAGGTTTTACCAGTGATTGATTGATCTGATATTGTATGTGGTAGAAATTTATTAATAAAATTGTGATCAGTTGTTACGCCAATCGTTGAAGCCAGGTTTCTTATTTGTGATCAGATTTTAAATGAGAAAGTCAAATCTTCAGCAATTTTCACTTACTGATGCAGACAGCACAGCTAAAGCATATTTAAGGACATATGGGCCCAAGACACGTGGAGCCGCGCTGAAACACTTGACAGAAGACATCCCCCGAGCTACTAGAACATCCCCCGAGCTGAGCTTTCGAGCACGTCCGCGCAGGCATGAACCTGTTCTTTCCTGATCTTGAGCTCGGCCAAGCCTCCTTTTGGGAATCCAATTACACCACAGTGACCGGCTCATCCAGACGATCACTTTTGACTAACTGTTGGGGTGAAATACCTTTTTACCGCGCACCAATTCAGCTCGACACTCCCTCTATCTCTCTGTACGGAAGGGGCTCCTTATTTTATTTCGTGTCTTTCTTATTTCGTTTTAATTAACCAATATGTAGGTTTCTAGAACTTTCCTTCTTGGGCCTAATCTTGTCGGTGGCCCATATTTTGTACTTAGGGTTTCTTTCCCATTTAGGGTTTTTCGTAGCCGTCCTATATAATGGAGGCTCTTGTACTGAAAAAGGAATTTGGAATGAATATTGAAATTGACAGCAGAAATTGCTTGTTCAACACCATTCTCTTTCGCCATTCCTGCTAGGAATCAACGACTGAGTTTGAAGCCGTCCCTCTAGTATTTCGTGCGCGAGATCAACGGATCGATGAGCCTTGATTCTGGTATTGGTGTTCCAATCAACAGACATCAGGAAGAGGATTACACCAGCAATCTTCGGATTCAACGGAAGCATCCTGTTTTAACCCTTGTTCTTCATCCTTTTGGTCATCTTTCCTACTGTTTATCATTTCCGCTGTGTTTGAGTAATCCGAAGGCTGCAACGTGCAACCCACGCTGCATCAGTTGGTATCAGAGCTCCTCGTTTTGCTTCCTAACAGAGAGCTCAAGTTCCATTCCCCGAATCCAAGGCCCCCAGAAGACGACCAGCCCAAGAGATTGAAGAGGAGCGACTCGACAGGCTCCAGCAGACAGTGGAGAACTTGGCGGCAAGTGTGGCTGCTATACAATTCCAACTCCAGTCCTAACACCCCCCGCGTCCACAACAACACCCAAATCCTCGTGAGGAGGAGGAGGTAGAATCGGACCACACCTATGGGGATGATGAAGAGAATCCCTTCGCCAGAGATGATCTTGACCGGAGGCAGGAGAGACGCCCCCATCTTCCTTACAGATGTGAGGAACAAGAGACGCCAGCCCCTCCTTCAAAATGGGAAGCTGG
>NMUG010007425.1:0-12077 GCA_002855965.1 Monotropa hypopitys
TAATCTCCTATTTTGCATATTGACGGGCTTCCAGACTCTTTTCAACAATTTCTTTTAGGTTGGCTTGTATCTGAGGCCAAAGCGGTGGACATGGTACCGGTAATTAGGGAACTCCGAAACTCCCTCACAGTTACGACCAAGACCCAGTCCGGGAAAGTACACCATGCAACCCATCATTTTGATTACAACGGGGTTGATAAAGAAACTGTCCTCAGCCATAAGGGCATGCACAGCTCGAGCTTGCTCAAATGAAAAACCAGTAACCAACAAGCTTCCTTCTCCATGCTCAATCTCCAGCAGTGGTGCATTGTATTTTAGCGGTGCTTGCAAAGCAGAGTCTCCGTGGATGGTGATTACTTTATCAACAATTGGGATGTTAATCTTCTGGTGCAGGGTAGACAGTACAACTTGTATGTTAGGGTGATGAATCCAAGGTCTTCCACAAGCAACATGCTAAAAGACGCATGTATATCCAATACTTAGAAAATCCACTTCAAATTTCAACGACCCAATATACACGGACAACTTCATTGTTCTTACAATGTCTCGATGGGTATTATCGTGGGCTCGAACCCCTTGGGCAGAGGGAGAAAAGTTTGTGTTTTAGCCCCAAACAGTAAGCGGTCCTGAGAGGGCATACATTCAAGACTGACCTATCAACCAGAACAACGCTGATCCACTTTCCCATGCTTTTTTTACGGTGATGTACAATGGCTTGTTGTCATTAGCACCTTCGGATGACAAGTCTTGTTCTGTAAACGTGATAGACTTCACAGACTTTCTAGTAGTCAGCATGGCCACCATTTGTTTGGGAAGAGTTTCGATTGAGACATCAAGCTTGTTTAATGCTTTTATCACAGATTTCCTGTGCTTGCAGGAGGCTACCATCAATTGCCAGACAGAGACATTGGCGCTAATTTTTTGCAACTGGCTGAGGACCTCATCATCTCAAGGATCCTCTTTCTCAGCTTGAGCGGGTACCACAGTTCCTGTGGTTCTTCAGCATACAGGTTGGTTCCGCTTCGAGTCAAATGATTCACTTCCTCCTTTTCATGCAAGTCCTCTCCGATCCACGATTCGGTATTCTCTTGAAGGTTATCCCACAGGCTGTCCTTTTCTTTCAGTATTTCATCGGGTTTGGTGCTTAACAATGATTCTTCTTTGGCTACCTGTGGAATGGCCTCTTTCGTTTCTTCAATTTCCTCGAGTGGGGCCCACAGTTCCTCAAAACTGATTATCCCTACAACCGGATCCTAGCTTCCATTTTGTAAGGGTGGAATGACGGTCTCATCCTTGACTTTTTTTGGGATATCACATTTCCATGGATCTGAACTTGGGGTAAAATGTTCTACTTCTGATGTATTGGCAATCATGTATTCATAAATACGATCCCACATGGTATTGTGTTCTCTCAACATTTCTTCAGCCACGGGTGCAGAGGTATTTTCAAGAATCAGGTTGATATTTGTAGCTTTGTCAGGAACAGAATATACTAGCTTGGGTAAATTGGCGGAAATGATGAGGTAGCTAGGGTCAAATGGTAGGCTGGGTTCAGAGGCAATGTAGTTGGCATTTGGTTCAGAGGCAATGATTGGGCATTGGGTTGTTTACAACGTTCGGTCGAGGATTGAGAGCGGGAATGATTTTGTTGTCTATGAGGTCTTGGATTTCATGACAGGGGCGGGGACAGTTATTGGTGAGGTGACCAGGAGATGATGGTAGGCACAGAACTTGAAAGCATCATATCTGGGGGGAAGAGGGTTTCAAGGAGGTGTTGGATCAAGGGGTTTCAGGATTCCATTTTTCTGGAGGCGTTCAAAGACAGCAACCATGGGGATGCCCAACGGGGTGAAATTTCTTCCGGGTTTGGAAACTTGTGTGCTGACAGTATTGACTTCAAAAGTGTGGTTGTTTGCAGAGGAGCTGTTGTTGTTGTTGGAGCTCTGGTTTGATGTGTTGCCGTACAAGCTGTTACCGGTTCCGGTGTACACACGCTTACTCTTGGACTAGCACTTTTCCAACAGATCGGTATGAATACCTTATTCTATGGACAGACCGGTTTGGTGAAGATGCTTGAAGGTAGGGATGAACTGGGTTACTAGGTGCTTGGCGTATACTGGCTGCAGATTCTTGATGACCATTCGTACTTGGTCGACTTCTTCAGATCTGTTTATCATTTTGGCCACCTTGGCCCTCCATCGCACAATGAAATCGGTGAAAGTTTCTTTATTATCCATTCGGGTAGCCTCCAAATCTCGGGTGATAACCTCAATCTGTATGTGGTATGAGTATTGTTTCACGAAGGCATGACAGATATCTTCCCAAGTCTTTTTCTTTGCGGATTCAAGTGACAGAAACCACTCGAGGGCAACATCGGTGAGGGACCGGTGGAACAGTTGTGCTAACAGCTCGTTGTTGATACCCATCGGGAGTAGCGTTCCGATGTATGACTTGAGGTGGGGTTTGGGATTACCCGATCCATTGAATTTGGCGGTGTCGGGCATTTTAAAGTTGGCGGGTAGGCGAGCCTCGAGAAACTGGCAAAATTCATCCATGTCCAGAATGTGTTCACCCTCCTCCTGGGAATGAAGTAGAGTTTTATTCAACTCAGCCATTTGAGCTTCGAGGGTTTTACGGTTGTCTTCAACTTCAGGTGCTGCGGGTGAAGGCGGAATGACCTGCGGCCTAGGGACAACCTCGTCTTCTTCTTCTGAACCGAATAAGTTGTCAATTGTCAGGTTTCTATTCACAGCAGAGGGATCGAGGTTTTGCCTAGGAGCAGCAGCATTTCCGGAGGTCGGGATTTGGAGGACCGTACTGAGGGTAGTGATCATGTTGCACATTTCTTCCATGGATTGTTCCCTTCGCATGTTTTCGGTTATAACATCGATTTTGGCATTTTCATCAGCCATTTTTGGTTCAGCGCTCGGAATGGGTTCAAGCCTTTGCAATCTTTGACCCAGAATTCTAACCCAGATAGGTACATGTGATGAGCTTGATGGATCAATGACGGGTGACTTGTGATAGAAAAGAAGGAAAATCAAAACTTTGAGGTGTTTGGGAAAACAGAAATTTTCGAAAAATGTGGTCAATCTAAAAATAGGTCTGAAAAAATCGTTTAATTTTTAACCCAAATTCAAAATTGCATGGTGTCTTGGAATTCCTTCTAATGTTAGCGGAACTCGGTTCCTGATGATGACAACGTTTTTGGTGCATGCCCCTGATTGTAACTTTGATTTTTCTTTGCCCCAGCGTCGATTGGGTTCTTGCCCCGGATAAGCCTTGCCCCTAACGGGCTTGATAAATGAGCTAACTGCATGCCCCAGTTAGGGCGGAATTCTGGGTATGTTGTGATGCATGATTACTGCAGGTTTCCTGTCCTAACTTGGAAGGTTTTAGGCTATGTATGCACATGAGAGAAGGCTGGGTGGTCTCAAAAGTGACACTTTGACACAGAAAGTCACGATATACCTCCCAAGACGTGCCTGATCCTTGATTACGTGTGACAGTTCCATGACAGGTAGGCTTGTTGGCCTCTCTGACATAGCCAAAGACGGTCGTGAGTCCCGCCAAGGATATCAGATAATACCAACGAGGATATGCACATGCAATACAAGAATTATTTTAGATAACATTTCAACATACATAGATAATTTCCAGTCTAGCTCTCCATTTTTGGTCTATTCTTGAAATCGATAACATGCTTTGAATATTCAAAGGAAATCTCAGGCCGGCAGTTGCGCCTTTCTAGACAGATTTCCATTTGAGTATGTAAAATATGTGATTAAAACAAGAGTAGACTAAAAATATAGATCCCCAACGGAGTCGCCACTGTGGCTACCCCGTCCTTGGGAGACATCGTGTTTGCTACTTTGGAGTCGCCACCCAATTTTGAAGGAAATCGGGAAACTATTCTAAAGTCACGGACATTTCCAAACTTCTTAGTCCGTCATCACCATAGAAGGGTTCGGGTGCTAAGTGACGGGATGGGAAGGGGTGAGGCACCCATCCCGCCTGACCAGGGTGGTCAGTCTATACTTAACATCTATATATATTGAAAGGATATCTAAAACAATTCTAAGGAAACAATTAAACAAATTAGAACAAGAAATAAAACTAATTAATAATTAAAACGCAAAAATTAAACTTAGCAACTAACTATACATGTATGGAGCTAAAAAATAAAACTAATTAAAGATAAATGAACGAGAGAGGAAAGATGTTACTGTGTGATTACTATGTAGTCGAAGCTTTTATTAAGAGAATCGCGGCGACACGATCCCCCCTCAACGAGCGTGACCCGGACAAAGCTTCAGCGCCTGAGAAGATTTAAGATTTCCCCGAGATCCCTGGAGGAAACCTTATACTTGTGGGTTCTCGGAAATATCAACGAGACCCCCTTATATAGTTGTTGAAAAAAGGAGGAAATGACGGTTAGGCGATGTGGGATGTGCCCACATGCGATCTCCCATTTTGGATAGATTACACAGTCAATGAGGAACCCCAATTTCGTAGGTTTTGCTCCAAAGAACTGACCTTTTGTTAAAACACGAAAGTTGTAGATAACTTAATTTTAGGGGGACCATGTTTTACCGAAAATCATGTTTTTTGGACGAACACTTTCAAAAAACTTGATTTACAGCGACTAAAAGTTGCTGTAAGAAAATGGTGTTTTGCAACATGCGATCTCCTATTTTTTGAAGGGTTTTCTTTAGACACGGAAGAGGGATTTTGTGGTTTGAATTTTGGCACATGGCTCATGGAGTATTCCGGGATTCTTGTGGGAAGTCTCTATCCCTCGTGTGCAAAGTTGCGAGCTTTCACCATTGGAGGGATTTCGGCCTAACCTAGGAGCGATACTTAGTCCAAATTGGGGTATTTACACTCCACATTGCCTAGTGATGTCACATCCAAGGTTCTGAATACCGTACCGGTCTGTGTATCGGTTTTTTAATTGATATGTTACGATACTGGTACCGATCAGATACTGGTACCGTTTCGAATTTAGTGCTACTATCATTATATATAAATATAAACCACTAATTATTTCCATATCATACAATTTATCATGAATTAAGCATTCATTAAGCAAAAAAAATATAACTCAACGAACTTCAAAGTAACTTAAAGTTCAAAGTCATAGCATGATTCAACTTCCCCTTTCACTTCGACAAGATGCTGTTTCAAGCGCGTGATTCCACCACCTTTGATATGCTTTTTATAGAAGATGCATATTGTATTGTTCTTTTTTCCCAAAACCATTTGACCGTAAGCCCAAACAGGATCATCCGATTTTACAGGACATGAATTTATTGATGACACGTGACTAGAAGCATGGCCACTCATCTTATTTATATTTTTTTGTAAATAACATAATGTCAGGTAGTACAAAATGCAAGAATCACATGAGAACTTTTATACTCAAACTATATTCACAGTGTGTGTACACGTACACCAATCACTGTGATTTTCAGTTGCAGTATCAAAAAAACGCACACCAATAAAAAAATGTGCAATTAAGTTTGTACAAATCACCAATCACAATAATTTTCCGGCATGTTAGTTTGTACACCAATCACAGTGATGGAAGGGGAGGGAGGAGTTGTCGGTAACATAGGAGGAGGGAGCGATGAAGGAGGAGGGAGGCGATGCCAGTGATGGAGGGGAAGTAGGAGCTGTCAGTCATGGAGGAGGCGTGAGGAGGTGCAGCGATGGAGAAGGCGGGATGTGACTTTCCAGTGAAGAGACATGTTTGTGATGGAGTGTTGGTGAGTCGCGACTGGTTAGGTTAGGATATGAATTTTATAATGTAAAATGTCATTTATAGCCTTTGAATTTTGACCTATTTACGAAACAATAGAAGCACAGAGTTGTATCGGAAAATTTCACCCAGAATTTTATATTAAATAAGTAATTATATCTAAGGAAAAATTAAGAAAAAATGCTTACCGGCCAATTTATTATTAGAGGCACTATCATTCACAACTTGTATGACATTTTCCTCTCCTATTTACTCCACAAAGTTGTCAATCAATTCATACAATTTCTCACCGGTGTGTGAATAAGCAGAATCATCTACAGACTTAACAAACACGGTTCCTCTACGAGAATTCACCAAAAAATTTATCAAAGATCTACCCTTTCCGTCTGACCACCCATCTGTCATGACTGAACATCCATATTTAGCCCACTCCTCTCTGTGCTTTTCCAATAAACCATTCGTGTGCTCCACCTTTTTTTTAACAAAGGAATCCTCACCTCGTGGTAACTAGGTGGCTTCATCGAAGGACCAGCCCTCCCAATTGCTTCAATCATAGGCCTAAAACTGTCATAATTAACGGCATTAAATGGAATGCCAACATCATACATCCATTTAGCAAATCGCCTACAACCTTCTTCTCTCAATTCCTTCTTGTAAGGCTCATCAACTGCTGTTTGCTTCCCTTTATGAGCCCCGTCAGTTTTGTAGTACTCCTCAATAAATCCATTTCTTTTAGGTTGAGAACTCGAACTTACACTTGAACTGAAGAAGGTCTTCCTCTTATCCCCACCACGACTTACCTCAATCACATCGTCCTCATCTTCTTCATTGATGTTCATGTTCACGGTATCAAAATCATGCAACATATTTGATTTCTCCTTCTCAATTTTTTTTGTTCATGTATTCCCTAATCTCAGCTTTGACATGATCAGAGCACCTTTTGCAATCACTCACATTCCGAAATCCACCCACAAGGTGTTGCTTGTGCCGATATACTCCACCTTTCGAAGTATGGTTACAAAATTGACACGTCAATGCATTTTTGTCATTCGGATCTTTCAAGAATCCGTATTTCCAACCAGGATCCGTTCGTGATTGCGACATTATTTCACTGTTAAAAAAATCATAAAGTCAAACCAAAAAAATCAACCAAAGAAATCAGAAGGCTCAAAAGCATCCATTTACGTCACAGAACCTATATCCATGCGCATAGGTTACCAAAAAAAATGAAACTTAGCTTAAGAATCAGTGGCAAGACAAAAAAAAATCAGTGGCAAAACAAAAAAAAAATGAAAACTATCTGCTGTAGCAAAAAAATCAGAAGGCCCGGTGATGTAGCAAACTATCTGCTGTAGCAAAAAAATCACAAAATCTCCACCGTGATGTTTTTTCTTGTGTAAGGCCCTTCTAATGTTGAAGCAAGGAAATCGCAGGGGCAGGTAGAGAGTTAGGAGACAGAGAGAAAATAAACCTGAGCGAGAGAGAGAGATTGATGGGGCTCGGTGTTGCTCCGGATTGATCGAGCGAGAGAGGGACGTGAGAGAGCGAGAGAGCGACGTGAGATCGAGAGAGGGTAGGGCAAAACTGATTTCGTAATCGAGTTAGCACAACCATTTCAGTTAAAATAAAAAACGCTTAGTATCGCCTAGGCGCGCGCCTGAGCGCCTCAACGCCCGGCCGCCTAGGCGCGAACTCTGGCCGCCCAGCATACCCCGCTGCGACTGATGCAACTATAGGCGTTTTCCTTACAAAAAGCTGCGCCTAGCGCCTAGGCGCGCTTTTCTCAACATTGATCCTGATAGAACAATCTCTGTTGACTTTCTCATGCCAGAGTTGAGTTGAGTTGAGGGACTGGCTTGTTTGACTTGAGTCCAAAGAAGGACTTCCAGAGTTATTTTACTCGTCTTATTAATTAAATAATATATATTTAATAATATCGGTAGTTCGAAAATAATTTAAATAGATTGAGAAAAATAGATAATTAAGTTGGGAATTGTTGGGATTTTTCTCTCTCTCGTAATTATTGGAATTGTTTTAAACCATTTAAATAATAAATAAATCATAAAATATAAGGATTTGGGCAATAGTGGAATATGAGCAAACTAGGGGTGAAGATGATGTAATTGTGGTAGAACCATGGCTCTTGGAATTTCTCATTCACGTAGAAGATGGAATGATAATAGACTCAAAATCAAATATGTATTCAAACCTTGGTAAATGCCTTTGAGGTTTACAAAAAACTAAATTCAAAGGGGTTAATTAATGGTTTTGGCTGTTGAAAATTGAAGAGTTAGTCAATACATGGTTGTGTATGCATATGTATGCACATTCACGAAGGAAGTTGAATGGGTCACCTAAAATCCTATTAAAAGCCAAATAAACTTCACAAATCAAGTCTTAAGGTAAAGAAAACCATATTTGAGAACACAATGGAGGAAATTCGGAGTCCAAAGGTCTGTGATTTTGAGGTAGAAGACGAAGAACGCGAAGAACATATTCTGAAACCCAAGAATCGAATCCACCAATTTTGAAGGTAAATTATTCGATTTTAAATCCATATTAGTGATGTACACCTTGTATTTAGTCTATGGTGATTTATTGGGGATTTTAGGAGGTCAAAAACACAGTTTACGCACCATATAAGAACTCAAAAATCGAGTTCTGCGCAAATCGCCATGGCTGTCTGCGCAAGAATTTGCAGACCGGTATGCCGGCCGGTATACCGGTGCTATATCGGTTGCGTACCGGTCTATATAAAATGTTAAGTTTTTAAAAAAAAACTGGTCTTATTGCCGAGATTTCACTCACCGGCATGTCGGCCGGCATACCGGCATTGTATCGGCCTCATACCGGTTTGGCAGAAAGCTCTAGAAACCTAATTTTTTCCCTTAAGGATCATCCTAGACTGTTTATAAAACTTATTTAAGAAGAATTTAAGAATTTACAGAGGTGAAAAGATGTTAATAAAATCCTTAGCAATTCAAGGAAAATTCTTACACACTATTGTTATGTATAACAGGAGACAAGTCGGAGTCTTCTAGGACGGTTCAGTAGCTTCGTACCTTGGAGATCGCATATTATTGTGAGTGTGCAGATTCCTTTCACAAGTAGTTTATCATTATACAGTTGTGATAATTTGATTAATATTCGATGATTGTAACTATTTTATTACATGTTACTTGTCGTTACTCTCCCGGGGTTGCATGTTAATAGTTTTGCCAGGCTTGGTTTCTTACATGCTTTGTTGCTACGATTTTACTCTTTGTGATATTTTATCCCACATCCACGATAATGTGTTGATTGGTTGCTATTAAATGATGGTGATGATAACGGTGCTTAGTTTCCTCTTTACTTGTTAAAAATTACAAGCATGATCCATATATCCATATTGATGCTTTATGATGACAAACGATGCAACTATTGTTAATAATGGAACACACAAGAATATTTTCATATTGATGCTTACGATGATAAAAAGGTGCAATAATTGTTAATGATGGAAAATACAAGCATATTTTCATATTGATGCTTATGATGATAAAAAGGTGCGATGATTATTGATGTTAGCACACGTATGCATATTTTTATGCCTTACGATGATAAAAGATACAGTGATTATTGATGATTGTGCATACATGCATATTTTCATGTTGATGCACTACGATGTTATATTCTGGCGGCAATGTTGGGAGATGGTAGATGCTTGGCAACAAGCTTCTCATATTGTATCTACCTACGGTGATGGAATATATTGTATTCCGGCGGCAATATTGGGAGACGGCAGATGCTTGGCAACGGGCTTCTCAATATTGTGTCTGCCTACGGTGATGGAATACTAGGGCTTGATTTATTCGCCCTTAGCTAGTGGAGTTGATTGAGTCCTCCTTAGCATTGATGTGTTGATGATGAGTGGAAGCTTCCTAAACATTAAAAGATGCATTGCATAACATACTTTTCCGGCATATATATATATATATATATATCTTTGCTATAGCCTTGTTTTCAGGGGAGAGACACAACCCCTTTTTGCTGTTCGTTAAATCTTTTATTACACTGTACCTATGATTTGCTACCTTGACTCTCACAGATTTCAGTACTTTTTCTCCTTACAGTTGTAGAGTGAGGATTGTGAGACATTTATTTATATTCAGACTATTAGTTTTCTTTTCAATAGACTACTCTCTGGTTTTGGGACCTTGTTCTGGGTCATTTTAGATTATCACACTGGGTACTTTCAGTTTGGTGGATTTATTTTAGTACTTCTTTAGTACCGCTGCAAACCTTTATTAGAATGATGGAAAAAATTATTAGGTCGAAATATGATGTTTAGTTCCCACACCTGTTAAGTTGTTTAAGTCATGATTCATAGCCGGTTTTCATTTTAATTATTAGTTTTCCTGAATGGGTCGTGGCAGCTTGGTATCAGAGCCTAGGTTGTAAGATACTTGGAACTAGTGTGACATAGGATGTTGAGTCTTTTGCGGTGAGAGATAGATTGAGTCAATTTGTCTTACTCTTCCGGAAATCGTTGTGTGTGTTACTTTAACACCCGATGAACTACCTTGAAATATGATTTGAAAAGTGCCTGATCAACGTATTTTCAAATGAGAGGTCTTGGAAAGTTAGTCGGAAAAACACAATTGTACCAGAATCCTGTGTCTAGAATGGTGTATAAGGTGGACGATGGCAATGAACCCTTAGGTGTCAGATTTTATTTATGTAAATCTCTGCTTGATGATTGTGCATGGCTGATGATGTATGATTGAATGTTGTGTTTAATATGTTTATATTCGTTGATGAGCAGGAGTGAGATGGAGAATGTTGAGGATGCTGCTTCTAGTGGCCCAGTCGAAGGGGAAGTAAATCAGCCCCCGACACCAGTGAATCCCCCAAATTTAACTAATTTTGATAGGGTGGAGGCCTCAATGGCCCAATTCTTGGAGAATCAGGCCGCTTTTATACAGTGGCAGACCACTCAGCAGGCAGGAGCAGCTACCATAGGAGTTCTCGACCGATTTCGCCGATTGTGTTCTTCTAAGTTTGAAGGATCTGTTTCTCCTGCAGTGGCGGAAGAGTGGTTACGTGGGGTGGAGCGAGTCTTTACTACTTTGGGTATTGCTGATACGCAGAAGGTGAACCTGGCCACCTTCAACTTAAAGGGTGAGGCCTTATTCTGGTGGGAAGCATATCACAGACCGATCACGATGCCAGTAGTGGGAGATGTTGATGTACCTCCTCGTGTGATGACTTGGGATCTTTTTGTGAAGGGCTTCAATGACCAGTATTGCCTAGCTACATACAAGTTGGATCAGCAGAATGCTTTCCTTTATCTGAAGCAGGGATCTATGTCAGTATCGAAGTATGAGACAGAGTTCGATGCCTTATCTCGTTTTGCGGTGTCATTGGTGACTACATATGAAAACTGTTGTCAGCGTTTTAGGCATGGTTTGAATGCCAGTGTTGCTACCAAATTGACTTCCTTCAGAGAAAAGAATTATGCAAATCTTGTTGATATGGCTTGGCGCATTGGCAGAGATATGGATGGATTGATGGAGCAGCGCGCCAGGAAGAATAATTCAGGTAAGGGATGGCAGAATAAGACCTCTGTGAAGGAGGATGTTTCAAAACTGGAGTGAATAAATGATGCAGTCGTCAATGGAAAATGGTGTCTGCAACCTTCTACATACCTGTTGATTCGGCTGAATACCAAGTGAATAGGCAACAATCACTCGTTGATTCAAAGAAATGCCGTGAGATTGGAAGCAAGAGGCAAAAGCTCTCTAGGGTTTTCAATTCATTCAAAATCTCCCTAAAATGGTTACAGTCATGTTCCTTAAATACACGAAAAACCCTA
The DNA here is from genome assembly GCA_002855965.1 of Monotropa hypopitys. Taxonomy (NCBI): domain Eukaryota; kingdom Viridiplantae; phylum Streptophyta; class Magnoliopsida; order Ericales; family Ericaceae; genus Monotropa; species Monotropa hypopitys. The sequence goes on from NMUG010007425.1 coordinate 11,616, forward strand.
GCCCATAAATAAGTCGGGCCTAGTAAAATAAGAGCAAGATAAAAGAACAGAAATGAAAGTCCAAAACAAGCGGGCCAAAATAGACTATTCTAGAAGCGTTTTTTGAAGTCGATACGGTGCGGGATACTAGCGAGGCTATTATCCCCTGTGTGCATCTCTTCGTTAGCTTTCCAACGGTACAAAGAACGCCCAAATCGGACCTTCGTAGCCAAAGTTATGCCCGTTTTACTGGGCGGGTATACCGGCGTCCCCGGGTCTCCAACGAACTTGGCTGATTCCCGTCGCATGGATGGACAATAGTAAGAGTTGGCCAACAGTTGATATGTCTTGTCTCTCCCCATATGACCTTCATTGTGCAGCTCTCTGATGATTTTGAGGCGCCAGCTGCAAGATGGGACACATAGTTGATTCCCCCGGAACAAGAACCCGTCATGCAGCACAAAGTCTGTCCGCTTCCCCTCT
>NMUG010007426.1:0-12074 GCA_002855965.1 Monotropa hypopitys
TGTTTCTACCAAGTTGTTTCGGGAAGACAACCTGTAGAACTCCTCTGTATAAACTCTCACTGACCTATTGCCTTGCCGACAGTTCTGGTACTGTTGGAATAGCAACTGGTCGTAGTTAGCCGGTAGGAACCTTTGTTTCATCATCTTCTTCATCCTTGGCCATGAACGGATTGGGGATATGTTTTGACGTCGCCTGGACATTTGCAACTGGTCCCACCAAGCAGACGCTCCACTTTTCAACCTATAGGCCACAAACTTGACCTTTCGGTCCTCCTCAACGTTCATATAGTCAAAGAAACGTTCCACCTCCGAAATCCAATCGAGGAACCCTTCAATATCTAGATGTCCATCAAAAGAGGGTAACTCCACCTTCATCCTGTAATCTCTGTTTTCAGTGGGTCTATCTTGGTCACCGAAATCTAGAACTCGTTCGTCCGCATCACTGTCTGAATCCGTGAGGGGTTCTGGCAATGGATGTTGACGAGGAATCCTCCGAGGAACATTGGCTTGTGCACCATTCGGGCCCACAGGGTCAGGGAAAACCTGAGCCTGCTCTTGACGGACCTGAACACGAGCAAACTCGCCAGTGAGGCGTTCAACAAGTACGCGAAGTTCACGCATCTCCTGCTGGACAATCCTCAAGTCTCCCACTGTTGCTGATCGGTCTTCCAGAGCATCGTCCATTGGAAGTAGGCTCTGATACCAACTGACGCAGCACGCTGATGGGGAAGTGGAAAGGTGGGTGGTTCTTATCAGACAGAACCGGTAGGGAGCGTGGAGATGAACAGATTAACACCGTAATCTGGTAGAATGTCTGGAATCCACCAAGCCAACAGGAATCCACCTGCAGACGAAGGAGTCCACCTTCACAGTTGAGAGAGACGAGCTCAATCGAACAGTATGATATTTGATTGATAAAAAAAGGTAGCTGTAAAATGTACAGCGTAAGCTTATATACTCCTAGGGAATACAAGAAAACCCTAAAGGAATAACGGCAAATGGTCCAAAAGGTAACACAAGCTAGTGATTACAATCTGTACGATCCTAACAGAATCCAAAAAGTAAAAACAGAATTGTCAGAACTTGTCAGGTGGTCCCCGTGTGATTCCTTTCCAGTAGTGTTGTGTAGAAACGGCCGAGCTGGGTGAAGCTATTGAGGCCGTGCTAAAATGAGTGTCCGAGCTGATCTTGTCGAGTTGTGTTGAGGGCTCTGCGGCTGAGCTGGCTGTGCGGCAGGGCGATGCGGTAGGGTAGGGACGGGCAATTCGGTTGTAGGTGTAATTGTGCTGCTATTTGGTAGTGCGGCATGTGAAGGTATGACTTGCTCGGCAGGGGCAGATGCGAGCAGCTCGGCTGCTTGTGGGGCACTTCGGCTAAAGTTGGGATTGAGGTCTGCTTGTCCTACATCACAACAGGACTACACCCAAGGGAAGAAACCATATACGATGCATGTTTATCGATTCACACAAGCCTATGGACCATGCCAATGTATGCTCTACACATTTACGACACATACTAGACAATGCAATTCAATACACAATGCAACCCATTGAGACTAAGAGTCTCCCCAAAGGCCTAAGTTTTCAAAACCGAAAGATCTGATACCAAGTTGTCACGCCCTGGATTTTCAAACTATTTTTTGAAATCAAATTTATAAAAGATAACTAAGTACTAATATCTATCACAACCACACAAACATGAAAATCCAAGTATGAATGATAAGGAAATAAGAGTATAACAAACCATAGAGTAAGGAGAGAAAGAGAAGTACCAATTTATAGCTTTATAACCCTCCTACTCTATTACAAGCTCAAAGGAGTCTAAAATAAACAAAAGATAAAAAGTGGGGCTCCTTCCAAAATCCTTTCCAAAAGTTCTATGCATCAAGACCTCCAAGAGAGGGATTAAAACCTATGGAGAAAAAGAAGGGCGTATCATGCCAAAGTAGGAAATATCTATCACCTAGCATGTCCAAGACTGGCGTGGACTCGTGTGTGAACGCAGGGCATGTAACACATGTACATGTATGAGACATAAACAATGACAATGATCCAACTACTATCATGTGACTCCAACCAATCTAACCACGTGCAAGATATGTCAACCAAAAACCACTAGACCAAGTGATCACACGATCATACATATAGATTTCCATTTCTTCCCGGATACACACGTACAAGTTCATCTTTTTCATTATCGATTTCATGCCATGGATACACCTTGGAATCCCATCATAAGTATATTCCAAGTTATCCCATTAATTTTATTTCTTGCATTACATATCATGTTTTCGTTGAGTGATTAGATAGGGTGGGATTGGTTTAGTGGTTGGCCAACACACTAATCATCCCGCTCCATCATTCCCCAAAAGACATTGGGAGGGCTACGCTACCCCCATTGTGCACAATGTCGTAGATGGAGCGACCATCCGACATTCTGAAACCACGCGAATGTCTTCTATTATAATTTCCCTATCCTTGTCATCAACTACACCATTCCGAACCACGCGAATGGGTTTAGTTGCCATTCCAAAACCACGCAAATGGATTCGATCACCATTCCGAAACCACGCAAATGGATCGAATTATAATTCCTTATACGGGTCGTCATTCCAATTTACTTGCCAATATGATTCAATGACACATTAACCGACCCAACATACAATTCAAGTACCCACACGAGACCAATGAGACCAATGCATCAATCACATACCAATGATGCCCAATTACATAAATACCAACTCGAATTGAACATACGACCATCAATTGACCAAAAGCCCTAAATTGTGAAATTAGTGTTCATGCAATTTTTTGGGGTTTTCCAACACAATGCTCAAAGTATAAAATTGAACCCAAGGGAGTGTAGGCACACCCATAAGGTTTATAAACCCTCAACTAATTTCGAGATTCAAACCCTAACCCTAGACCAATTTTTCAAACACATGTCTAGGTGTGAAATTTGATGAAATTAAACACATACACAAGGGGGAAAGGGAGAAGGCACAATCCTAAACATGATAGGGATAAACAAATCCAACCTCAATGAAGCTTTACAAAAACTCTAGAATTCGAACTCCGATGAATGGCGTCGATATGTGGCTTGCCAGAAAGCCCTTGATGTGGGGAACAACCTTCCTCCTAGCCAAATCTCCAATGGATGCTTGGAAGGGCTTCAAATGTTGGAGAGAAGGGAGAGAGTAGAGATGGAGGTACAGAGAGAGAGTGAGAGCTTTAGGGTTTGGAAAATGAAAGGGGGAAATGCCCAATCTCGAATATAAGAGGACAATATATACCCATAGCATATGACCACAATACCCCCACTTAAACTCCTCAAAATCACATTTTCGGATACCTTTGTCTAGACGAAGCCCTGCCCCCCGTCCGGATGACGACCTTCGTCTGGACGTGAAACCCCGTCGTCTGGACGACCATGCCTGGAACTTTCTACACCCATTCTGCCTAGCTTGTCCGGACAAGCTTAGGCCATGGTCCGGACGACCGGTCTAGAAAATCCCAGAATTAAGTCCGAATGACTCCGGTTCGTCCAAACTCAAACCCCGACAGTTTCCCAACGTTCCTCGTACCAAATCGACATCCTAAGGATCTCTCATGCCACTTCTAAAGGTCAAACGCGATCTTAAAACATCAACAAACAATTGAATACCTAAACTAAATTATAAAAATACGAGTCGTGACAAATAAAAACCTTGCTCTTTATTTCTAGCCCTGTGACTATTTATTATATCCAGCTCTTTGGCTATTTCTTTTTTCAGTCCTGTGGCTACACACGCATTGTTCTCTTGGTTCCAACTCTTTGGATACACACACATTATTCTCTTTATATTCATCCTTTAGGCTACACACACGTTATTCTTCTCTTTCAGCCCTTAGGCTATCACACACACATCATCTTTCAATGATACAACATCTTTTCACAATTCTTCCCATAGATGAACAAATTCATATCTTATAACACATGCTTCCAATTAAGCATAAACAAAATAAGAATTGCTAACATGTTTGGAAACAAACTAAATAAACAAAGAAACAAAGTTTAAATTAACTATTTAAACTCACCAAACACTTTTAGGTGAGTTTCTTTGTGTTGGATGCTGCTGGATAAAGATACTTAGATTCCCCTGAAACTAAACTCAAGTCATTACCGAATGATTTCATAATAATTCATAGAATAAATAACATTCGGAATAAAATAAATAACTTGTTTATTAATCATTTTCAAATCAATTCAATGCTCAAATAAAATTTCCTAAGGTTCGATACGTCCCCCACTTCAGGTTTGAGGCTCAGGAACCCTCAAGGATTCATCCAAACAAAGTCACAAAATTTCCTATTTCCCCCTATATTTTATAGCACTCTATGATACCGGTATCAGTATTTCACATGATACTGGTATCACAGCTTTAAGCCTGATACCAATATCCTAGAAATTGGTATCCCACCCGAAGAGCCAGATTCCGATATCCCGATATTTCATGATACCAGTATCCCAGCATTCCCAGAAACCAGTTCCTCTACAATATCATAGAATTGGTTCCTTGGTGCAATGTCAGATATCAGTATCATGTCATTTCTATTATACCGGTATCTGGAACCGCTGATGCCAAGAACAGTTTCTATAGGAGAGCATTTTCTGGTTTGATATTTATAAACTCTAACTCAAATTCTTGACAAATAACACCTCCATAACATATAATTTCTCATATACAACTATTATGGACCATATAAACATATTTCCATGGTCTACACAAATCATGAAATTTAATTCAAGGTTTTTTCTCAAAAATTCATAGAAACTCAAGAACACAAAATTTTTGTACAAACCTCTTTGAAAATCCTTTAACAATTCATAAAAACCTATAAAGTATATACCTCTTTGTAGCAGAATTAGATCTCCCAAGACTTAGATTGATTTTTCCTTCCCAATTTTTTGCACTATGAGTTCTCTTGTTCATACAAGGAGTCTTATGGGTGATACAATAGTTAGGATAGATTTTTGTCTCAACTAAATTCCCAATGATACCCCTTAAGAAAAAAATCATTTTATGCCACTCACACATGATTATAGGCTACACCCACTAAACTCTTATCTAGTGTAACACACACACTTTCTAATTATAATTACACATGAATTATATTCCCACATGAATTTGAATTTACTTCAAGCATTTTTATTCAATTCTCAATTTTATTTAATAAAAGTTAACTTGTCTTTTATTATTTTCTGGGCATGGTTATCACACCCTTTCCCTTTTAAAAGATTTTGCCCCCAAAATTGCAAACTAAATATGAATTCCACAATGTAAATAATTAAATACTGTATCAAAACTATAACAGATACCTGGTGATGCTTTCGGTGATCTTGGTGGTTCAATCAGTGCAAACACTCTTCCTGGTGGTCTTGTATCAGCCACTACCCGCACATTTGCTATTGGTACACTTTCCACTGATGGAGTTACTGACACATCAACCTGTGGACATTAGAGTGCTATATGACTATATTTCCTACATCTGAAACATTGAGGTCCTCGCCTCTCTTTACTTCTATTTGGATAATTCCGTGCCATATGATCAGTTGTATCACAAACAAAACATCGTCTAACATTCAACGACTCGCTAGAACTTCCTTGCTTATTGTCCCTAGTAGTTCTACTTGACCTTGCATCCCATTGACTCTTCCTAGGTTGAGACTTCACTTCTATACTCCTTGACTTGCCACTTACTGCTTTCCCTGAAACATCCATTCTAATTTTCTTGACTCCCTCCCTATATCTTTTTCCATTTTCCTTACAGTTTCCACTAAATCTGCATATGATGTTTCTCTATATCCAGTCAATCTAGTGGCTATGGGTGGTATCAACCCACTTTTCAAAAGTTGATACCTCTTTGCATTTGTATTCATTAAATCTATAGCATAACGAGTTAAGAACAAAAAATTAGCTTCGTACTCCGTCACAATCATATTACCCTGCCTAAATGATATAAACTCCACCTCTCTCTCTCTAATTAATAACTCTCATGATAATATTGAGTATAAAACTCCTGAATAAACATTGTCCAAGTGATTACTCCCCTCACCCCCAGTACAACTCCCGGTATTGGTGCCATTCTCAGTCGGCTATATGTTTCCCGCCAAGCTAATGCCTCCCCCTTTAGACTAAAAGATGCTAGTCTAACTTTTTTCTTATCTGTTAACTCAAGTATATCGAACACCCTCTCCAATCCCTTCAACCATGACTCTACTTCACTAGGATTTATAGTTCCCTCAAATTCTACTGGGTATAATCTTTTAAAACATTTATATAATGTACTACCTAGTTCCCTGGACTGTCTATCACTCCCAACAACTTGATGCTCTATATATATGGCCATGGCTGCAATAAACATGTCCACAACTGGTGGTTCCCCTGGTGCCCTTGGTAGATTTGCTTCCCCTTCTCCTGGTGTACTATATGCCCCTTTCTCATATCGAATTATTTTGGAATCCTGTAATCACAACACAGATAATCACCACAGAAAATATTAACAATAAATGTTAGTGATCACCAAGACCTATACTTGACTCACTAACACCCTACGGTCCACTACACTACATGTCACATCCCTAAGAGTAACTATACATCTCCAAAGACTTGCCCAAACTTCCCACTAGAAAATACGTTTATAAGGCATTCTTCCAATCGGACCTAAGGGTAATTAGTGGTTACGCACATTCCTCTCTTCTATCCATCCATACTCTGAGAATCAAACAACCATGCTCTGATACCAAAACTGTCACACCCTGTTCCGCCAAAATAATTATTATATTCTATGGACATGGAGATGTGAAATAAACAAAAAAATAACACAATGACATAAAAGTCACACCACTAACTGCTCAAGACACTAACCACAATTAAAAGTTTACCAAGATGATATAGATATTCCACAACACATGTATTGGCTTACTCATCTCCAACAAACCAGAAAACCACAAATAGAACTAATGTTCCTCAAAACATAAATACAGACTGGCATAAACAACTAAAATGTACAACAAAAGTACAACTAGTATAATACCAAAATGCTACTCAAGACCCCTCCAAGCTCTAAGCTCCAACTCCGTAGTGGACCACCAAGCTAGCTTGAGAATCTAGATTTCTCAATGCAAAATAAATCACAGAAAAACCCAAGAGTTTATTAGTTAAAATAAACTTTGAAAATGAATAAATAAAAGGAAACAACTAACAGAAAATAAATCTAACGCGTAGATGTGTCATCCAGTCCAACTAATGTATGCCACAATTTATTAACACATTATTCACAATTTCCTACCATTTGGAAATTTATACTCCACACACACATTATACACATTATTAGCCCCGAGGCTCAGCCTTTTGTCTAACACACATCTTGCTCTTTATTTCCAGTCCTGTGACTATTTATTATATCCAACCCTTTGGCTATTTCTTTTCTCAGTCTTGTGGCTACACACACATTGTTCTCTTGGTTCTAACTCTTTGGCTATACATACATTATTCTCTTTATATTCATCCTTTAGGCTACACACGTTATTCTTCTCTTTCAGTCCTTAGGCTATCAAACACACATAATCATCTTTCAAAGATACAACATCTTTCACAATTCTTCCCATAGATGAACAAATTCATGTTTTATAACACATGCTTCCAATTAAGCATAAACAAAATAAGAATTGCTATCATGCTTGGAAACAAACTAAATAAACAAAGAAACAAAGTTTAAATAAACTATTTAAAATCACAAAAAACTTTTAGGTGGATTTCTTTGTGTTGGATGATGTCGGATAAAGATACTTAGATTCCCCTAAAATTAAACTCGAGTCATTACTGAATAATTTCATAATAATTCAAAGAATAAAGAAACATTCGGAATAAAATAAATCACTTGTTTATTAATCATTTTCAAATCAATTCAATTCTCAAATGAAGTTTCCTAAGGTTCGATATGTCCCCACCTCGGGTTTGAGGCTCGGGAACCCCCAAGGACTCATCCAAACAAAGTCACAAAATTGCCCATTTCCCCTTATATTTTCCAGCACCCTATGATACTGGTATCAACATTTCACATGATACTGGTATCCCAGCTTTAAGCTTGATATCGGTATCCTAGATTCCATAAAACCGGTATCCCATATGAAGAGCCAGATATCGGTATCCCAATATTCCATGATACTAGTATCCTAGTATTCCTAGAAACCGATTCCTCTGTGGTATCATAGAATCAGTTCCTTGGTGCAATGTCAGATATCAGTATCATGCAATTTCTATGATACTGGTATCTGATACTGCTGATGCCAAGAATAGTTTCTACATGAAAATTTTTTGGTTCGATATTTATACTTTAACTCAAATTCTTGACAAATAACACCTCTATAACATATAATTTATCATATACAACTATTATGGACCCCTATAAACATATTTCCATGGTCTATTACATAAATTATGAGATTTAATACAAAGTTTGTTCTAAAAAATTCATAGAAACTCAAGAACACAGAATTTTTGTACAAATCTCTTTGAAAATCCTTTAACAATTCATAAAAACCTATAAAGTACATACCTCTTTGTAGCAGAATTAGATCCCTTAAAACTTAGATTGATTTTTCCTTCCCCAATTTTTGCACTATGAGTTCTCTTGTTATACAAGGACTCTTACGGGTGATAGAAGAGTAAAGACAGATATTTATCTCAACTAAATTCCAAATGACACCCCTTAAAAATCATTCTATGACACTCAGACATGATTATAGGCTACACCTACTAAGCTCTTATCTAGTGTAACACACACACTTTCTAATTATAATTACACATGAATTATATTCCCACATTAATTTGGATTTACTTCAAGCATTTTTATTCAATTCTCAATTTTATTTAATAAAATTTAACCCATCTTTTATTATTTTCTGGGCATAGTAATCACACTTCCCTAAGATGACTTGACCAATGAATGCAAGGAATTATTTTCACTCCACCTTAATAATGATTGTTACACACTTTCGTAGCTGACTTGACGAGTAAATGTAAGGAGTTGCTTACACTCCACCTTAGCAGTAATTTTCCAAGTACATTGACTTGCCGTCCATCACCACCATGTCTTCATTAAATGCACCAAGGCCTCCCCTTCACTATATAAGGAAGCCTTGAGCATCCATTTCTCTTCACAACTTCTCAACCACATTTAAAGCTCTCTAGTGAAAGAAGCTCCTCCGCTAGATTTCCTAGTGTTCGACAATCCCCTTAGCCATTCACCTTGCCTTTTTGGCCTCCATCTCAACTGATTAAAGCCTTCTTGTCTACCCAAGTCAATCTCTGGTCCTCCTTGTTCAGCAAGCTTTCCCTCTGCTCGGCCAAGGCATTCCTCCAGCAAAAGAGGTAACCTTGTTGATTTCATTGAATCTTTGGTTACTTTTGGTTGACAATCTATGTTATGTTTGGAAAACCTCTCTAAAGATCTTTTCATGCTATCTCATGGTCGAATGTCCATCCTCTGTTCGACAGACCAACCAAAGGTCTCAAACACATCATGTCGACTTCATATTATGTTCGACAGATCCATTCAAGGGCCTTGTTGCTTTATATAGTGCTTGGCAGAACTATTACCCCTCTATTTTATGCTCGACAAGTCTTACTATGACATTGACGCACACCAAATGACCAGGGCACTCTTATTCATCTCTGTCTGTCAAGTTCCACGGGCAGCGCACCCTTTGGTTGTCACACCCGTATCTTTTTATTAAAATTTATTAATTATTAAATAATAAAAACAACAAGTTTAGAGAGAATGATATATCTAAGCAATAAGTTTAAAGAATATATAATCTATTATTAAGAATGGATTAATTATATAAAATAAGTATATATTAAATAGTAAGTTTATATAACAAGAACAATGGCATGTAAGGGTTATAAGGGTGTCATAAGAAGTGCAAGATGGTCATTCAGACTTAAAATTCTGATTAGGGTTAGGAAGGCTTAATCCATACTTACATTTTTGTATTAGAGAGAGATTAGAGAGAAAGGAGAAGAGTGGATAAAGGAGATTACTTGAGAAGGGTTCCTTGGAGTGAGAATTGGAAGAAGAAATCTTCATCAACTGTCCTAACATAAGTATGATCGTCTTTACCTATTTTATATTTCCATTTCATTTTAGATTTGGGTTTTATCAAGTGAATTGTTTAATCACATTATTAATCGAATTCCTAGATCTAAATAGAAAATCTTCGAATTTGGGAGTGTTTAATGGTTTTTGAAACCTAGATTTGAGTATGGTTGAAGTCTTGGTGTATAGAACACTTGGGGTGTGAGATTTTTGGGTTTCTAGGCTCAAAATCGTGTTTGGTGAAGTTTGGAGAAGAGATGGTTCGTCAAAAATCGCATAACTAGTTCAGGGTCAGAAGGGTTGGAAATCGGTTTCGAGTGTGAGGGAAACCGGTTTGAGGAGGCATTGGTGGTGCGGTGACCGTAGTTGGCATCCGGGAAACCGATAGCGAGAAATGGTGGGAAATCGGTTCCAGGTCATTGGAAATTAGTTACAGTGTGCCCTGTTTTGGGTAACCGATTTGTGAAGGAGAAATCGTTTATGGAAAATTTTGGGGGAAACTGCTCTGACCCACCCCTAGCACCAAAGAAGGCAAAGAACACCCACAATTGTCTTCAAACAAATCATGGAGGCATTTCCAATCTATAGGGGGTCACAATAAGCCTTGTGGATACGATGGGTGTAATTTTGTGAACCTCTAAATTATTATAATTAAGTTTATGGTTAATGAAAATGAATTAAAAGGCTTAAACGCTAAAATTAGACCTTAAAATTTTATGTTGAATCTGAAAAGATGAATTGAAATTTTTAGTGAAGTTCAAGAATTTTTAGGAGAAAGAAAGAGATTTTAGAAATAAAAGAAAGTTAGAAAGAATTATCATATAATACAAAAAATATGAAAAATTAGGCATAAGGACCATCTTAACTACGTTGAACCCTCCCGCATCGTAGCGTAACCCAGTGAAAAATTAAAAACACTTAAATTAGCCATGCTTATCAAAGTAAAAGAAAAGGAACAAAATCAAAATAAAAATAAAAAGGAAAAAGGGAGAGGAGATAGAGAAGAGAGAGAGAGAGAGAGAGAGAGAGAGAAGAGGGAAAGGAGAATCAGCCGAAAGATTGAATGTGTGGATGATCAAACCAACGCCAGAACTAAGATAAGAACTTCACAACAATTTCATTGATATACTAAAAATGTTTTACAACCTAATAATTGGTTAGAAATCAAAACTTAGAAAATTTAGGAAAATTCTGGTTCAAGTGAATTAAACGAGTTTTTAGGCCATTTTAATTCATTTTAAGTTAGTTTTGGAATGTATATGAGGATAGTGACCATTGATTTCTTCAAAAAATATGTTTCGGGGTCCAAATCGAGAACCCCTGAATTGAAAAACAAGATGTCCCGACATTATTCATCGAACTAGTTTGAATACCGGCATACCGGGCAGTGTACCGGTTGTGCTACCAGTCCATTTAAATTAGTCCCCCAGCCAACCACCCGAGGATGAAATTTTTGGTATACCGATCCCCCTACCAGTCCGGAAAAAATAAGACCAAATCGACAGAAAACCTCAGAAAAATGTAAGTAAAGCCCAATTAAGCATAAACCCATGGTTAAAAAATTTAAAGAGAGACTTTAGGATAAGGAAATTAATAAGTAAATAACTTAGGAGTAGTTCATTTAAAAGTTTCGTTAAGTAATTAAATTTTTATAAATTGGATTTCAGGACCCTATACGATACCACATGACCATGGTGAGTGACAATGCACTTAAATACAATGATTTCTGGTATGTTTCTAAATATCCATGTCTTCCGTGAGATTTGTTTTAATTAAATGTTTTACATACTCCGTGGTTATGAAATATTTGTGAATCTAGTATTGGCCATTAGATTATGTAATAAAAGGCAGTCCCACTCCCGGGGGAGATCTGGCCTTCTGGCCCTATCAGCTGGGAGGTCACAATGGCCTAGCGATCTGGGCCTATTAGCT